>OZ020547.1:11870803-12128208 GCA_963971435.1 Lasius platythorax
TTATTTTAAAGCTCGGATTGTGTCCGTGCACATTATTCCGAATAAAATAAAATATTAATGGTATTGAAGCTAAAAAAAATAATGCAATAGATGCTAATGAAATTTCATAATTACGCGATCCATGTACTGAATAAATATATAATTTTGTTTAACATTACATTAAACAATTTTTATTTATATATGTTTATTTATATAATTTTATTTATATAATTTTATAATTTTTATTGTAATACGTTCGTCAGAATTTTACATTTTTTATTTTGGGAAATGAGAACGATATTATTTTATATATATTTGACATATTTTCATAACTTTAAATGAAAATATACGAAGTTACGTTTTCTACTTCTTTAAATATAGCAAATATAAATATTAATGTAAATTAGTAAATATTTTTAAAATATAGCACTATGTTGAGTCAAAATCGGAGTGTTATAAGCTCGATAAGAATTTGCATCAAATGATTAAGAGCGACATTTTATTAACACTGCAACTAAGTTAAAATTAGAACGTCGGGAATGATTCATTTTGCACCAGACATCTTTCGAAAAACAAGGATAAAATCAAGTTAGTAAGAGTATTCCCAGAGCTGTCGCGTGATAGTAATGGATTTGGAATGCACCAGCGAGAACCGCTTCACTTTTTCCGCTGTCCATTTTTCACTGGCCGAGTTCGTTGATTCTGATAATAAAACCATTAATTACGAGACCACCTATTTAACGCTGATTTCCGTTTCACTCAGTGAGGATGCTTCGAGGAGCCTCGGGAAAAGCTAATTTTCCATTAAGAAAACATTTATTCATCCTACTATTCGTTCGTTCGAAGCAGCTTGATTCAATCATGGTCATGACTTTTAATAATTTTCTTACAAAATAGATAGAGAGAAAGAGAGAGAGAGAGAGACATCTAAATCTATAAAAATTTTTAGAAAATAATATATAAAATAGAATATTTAATAAAAATTTTCATTTCTATAAGTTTTTTTTATTAAGAGCAATATGATATTATATTCACAACGTTATTCGTTATTTTGTACTTTTGCCCATCTGCATGTACAAGTGATTCATGCATGCAGTATGAGCGTATTGAAGAATATATTGAGGGATCGAAAGCCGTTTATAAATGCATGAACGAAAAGTCTCTGTGTGAACTTTTGATATACATAGAAGAACTTTTGATGTAGAATGGAAGAACTTGCAATGCGCTGCTCGATTTATATTCTCTCCATTTATATTCTCATTGATATTTTTTTGCTTTCGCGGGACACAACTCTATAATTTGGAACAAGAGAATGAAGAAGAAAGGCATGGAACGGATGTATAGTGAAAAAGAAAAATTGTAATGACCATTAACATTGTTTCTTTAAAATATTACAACTTATACGACTTGCAGTAAAAATAAGAGAAACTTGATCATATTTTTATTTGATATATATTATTTTAAATAACTCCTTCACATTCTGCTTACGATTTATAACTTTTTTCACAAAACCGTATTCGATACGCATTTTATACGAATATATGAATACGGAAAAATATTTTAAAAGCCGCGGGCGATACATAATCTCGTCTTGTTAATAATTTGGCAACTCGGTATAGCTTTTCCATTACAATATCCAATCAATATCGTCTTTATACACCCTCTTATTCAATTGTAGTCGTTGTGTGTGTTTCACACCGAGATACTTCTATCATGGCACGTTATATGGTCAGCTCATGTTCAATGCGTTTCCTCCATTTTCCACGGAACATGCACCGCGCGCTGTCGCGGTCGCGGTCTCGGGACATTATTCCTCGAGAAACGCGAACATGAAAAATGCTCGGTTACCGCGACAATGCCTCCTCTCGGATACGGCATTTGATACGGGTCTCGCAGACGGATACGTGTCGGCTGCCGTATTTCGCCCGTTTCCCCATGCGAGACGCTGACCGAAAACTCTCGAGCGACGATATTGCCCGCGAAAGGATACAATAAATACACGGCGCGCGATCGCGACAATAACTCTTTGTACCAGATGCAAGCGACCAGAACTGGCTGGCGACGAAGATATTATTGCGCTGTCCGTGTCTATACCGTTGACTTCTTTTATCGCGTCTCGTAACATTTTTCGGCGTGAAATGCACACACATACAAGTTTTACCGTTTTAATAAATTCCACCGGATAAATATATAGAATGCTTTCTTACACTGTAGAGATTGCTGTGAAATTCGTGGTAAGCGCGTTGTCACTTGATGCTGTTTGCGGATTGATGAATGTAATAAGAAAAACTCTTCTTTTTTTTTATTTTTCCTACCTTCGTTTCATTTATTTCTATGCAATTTTACCTTCGGCATTTCGGCTTATTCGCTCGTATTATTCAATGCAACCAGCTACTCTTGCCCATCCACGGAAGTCGTAGATAGCGATACCTATATCGTTTCCTATTCCCGTTTTCTCCGAAGAGAAAGAGAAGGAGAAAAATGCGCATTCTTCGACTTCGCCAAGCGCAGACGGACCACAAAGTGTCTTCCGCGGAAATGCACGTGAAAAGGTTTAAACGCGCTCCCGAGGTATCGTTTGCCCTGTCGTCGTCGTCGTTCCCTTCCTACCCCCATGACGATCCCGTTTCCATTGCTCCTTTCGTTCCCGCCCTAGAGTCAATCCTTCTTACTAACGCCACCGGTAGCTGCGTTCTCACGAGCTGCCGTCGTTGGATGCATTCGCGCTTTGAAACGAGCCACGGACGGGACTCTTCATTGTTTGCCTACCCTCCAGCAAGCGAGTCCTCCTCCTTTCCGCGCTAAAGAGAGCTCTCTCAAGTGTCCTCCTGTTGCCTTTTGCCGCGCTGTTAACCGACGCTGACGACGACGACGACGCGCCTTTACCTCTTTCATTGAAACAAGCGCGGCGTGAAACCGCCGAGAAATCACACGCGGCGGCAAACACGAGGTGTCTCAAAATTTGGAAAATTTTATTTGCAATAGATATTTACAATATTTTATTTACAATAGAAATCAAGGGAGATTTCTTATACAGGGAGAGAGAGAGATACAAAATTTAATCGAAAATGAGATAAAACGAGAAAATTCTTTTTGAAGAAATTTTTTTTTTTAGGAAAATACGAGAGTAAATTAATCTTTTGGCTTTTCGCGAGAGCGAGACTCAAACCCGGACTCTCGATGTGTCAGGAAGCGCAGGGGACGAAACACAAAACTGGGTTTGGTGCGACGGAAACCGCACTGACGTCACACCTGGTCCCGCGCTATTTAAACGCGGTCTCGGGCCGTTTCATGGCCGACGCCAACCCCCATTGGTACGAGACCAAGTGGTGCGAGACCGTGGAGGTAGCCTCGTGAATTTATACGCCGTTTAACCCGGTTAAAACTTTGGCACTTAAATTAAACAATAGAACGAACCGCGCGCCCCGGCACCTCTTGGAGTCGAACGTACGTCTTCGGCTCAGCGGAGCTTGGCTCCAACCGTTTCATCTCCCTTCGTTGCTCCGCAGCTTTTCCCGTTCTTCCCTCTCTCTCTCTCTCTCTCTCTTCCCCTCCCGCTTCTCTTTCTCTTTCTCCCGGGTCCGTTCGTGTGGCCAGTTTGCTTGCGAAAACGTATCTATAGATCGTTTCACAGAGCGATAGCACAGTCGTGGATACCATAAGTTCGCGGTAGAAACTCATGTTTTTTTAATCAAATTTAATTTTCCTCGGACAATTTTTATTCAGTCTTTCTCTGGTCGCTGTTTTACAATTCTGTGATTTATAAAAAGAACTTTGGAGTTTCAATTTTAATTATCAATATTTCATTACAAGATTATAGATAACTGGATTTTTATGGAAAATATATAACGCGCATATGATACGTTAAAATATAGAGAAGAATCTTGTGGCTATATTTGAAAATAATCATATATATCAAAATTAAATATTTTAATAATTAATTCAACAATGTACAAACAATTGATCGGACATGCAGATGTTATATAATATTTTTTAAATTACCCTATAAACTCAAGAGGTAGAATAAGAATTATTTAAAAACTTAAAAATTCTGTAAGCTATTGTCGAATCATCCTGTACATCGGCGCGCTATTTTATCGTCGTAATTTTATTGCAACAAGTGATCGAGTAGATTCCGGCGGCGAACAGCCTTTACGAGCTACTTCTATCTCTGGCGCACACTAAAGCCGCCGTTAACGGCCCGTCGATACCGCAGTACGTTTCTTCGCACGAACAATCCCCTGCGAAACCGGCGAATTGTGCACCCCAATCGTATGTGTATATCCCGCCAGCTCGCCATAATCGAAGCTGTAACGAGCGCGTTCTCTTACGTCGCGTCGGAATTGCCAATTCCCGGACATACCTTGATGGCTGCGCGCGCGCACGTTTCGATAAACCCGATCGTAGAAACGTTGTAAGAAACTATCGCGGTGCGCAAATCGACGTAACCGCCTTATAAACAGAACGAACTGTCGATTAACTCGCGTTAAAAGGGACGCGCGAGCGAGACCGAGCGAGGCTTTACAAATTTCACGGGGGAAACGTGAGTCGCGTGCGGGACGATTCTACCCGGTGGCAGCTTAATTCGTGTTAATTACTATCGGACAACATTGCCATGGTACCGGCTTCTGGAGGTCTTTCGTGGAAACGTTCCGACTAATCCTCAACTGCGGCGACTGCCTTGATTTCCAGTTTCACGCGGGAGCTGGATTTCTATTCGTTTCAACTGGAAGTTCGTCTGATCAAGACAAACTTCCGTTTCTACTGCGGCTCTCTCGATCGAGAGACTTGGAATGAAGCAAAGTTCCGAATTTAATGTAATCACGCGTATGTAGTAATTGCAAACAATTCGCGCGTTGGTAGAGACAATTGAAATCCGTTTTTCATAGCTGTCAAAATTCCTAGAACGTGAAATTGTAGTCCGTATGGAAAATCGATTTTTGCGAGTTTCGGGAATCTCATAAACAGTCGTCGAGAAGCAGAGACTCTACGTCAGGATTCTCCGCGCGCTCTTAACTAGGCATTTTGCCCTGCGAAACTCGATTATATCCTCACAACTTCTCGCAAACGGCGCATTTCCGTTATCCGAAAAAGGAAGTTGTCGGTAGGCGGGCATTAAGTGTGAAACATTGCCGCCCCGCAAAATCGATGAACTTTAAGTAGATTTGAAGCGCCACGCGTTTCTTCACATCTCTCGGTGTGTCATCCCCTCTCTTCTCTCACTTCTCTCTTTCAATCCCAGTTCTCTCATGAATTCTGCAGTTCGTGCGGGAACAAAACGGCAGTCGCCAGAATGTGCAATGACGATTGTTCGGACTAAGGCGGACGACTTTCCGGGACGACCGGCGAGAGGGAAAGCTCAGAACGGGGGGCGCCAAGATGGAAGATGATCCAACCCCCTTATCGAACTTTGAGTTTCGTCGAAAGAAGGACGGCCTTTGTGAGCATTCAAGATCGCACGGAACTATCGTGTTCCGCCGCGAATCCTCTTCCGGTTTCTCTCCCTCTCCCTCTCTCTCTCTTTCTTTTCTGTCTTTCTCTTATTGTTAGCGAGTCGATTCCATTGATCCAAGTTCGAAGACGATGGTACGAGGCCGAGGAAAAAAAAAAAGAAACTTGGGCAGGCAAAAAAGACGAAGGGGGCGGACGAATTATTCCCGGGGGCAATCGAAGGGGTGGAAATCTATCGCGAAATAATGAGTTATGCGCCATTGACTTTCTCCTTTACCAACGTCGTCGTCGGGCCGCCTGCTCGTGTTCATTTCTCTCTGTCATCGCGAGAAAGAAAGGCCGTTTTGCCGATATCTTAATGAATTTAGGAGGAAACAACGATGAGAAGTTTTTAAAGTGAGAATAACGATCAGCATGGAATTGTTTAAATTTAAGAAAGACAATGCGTCGTGAGTAGACTTTTTTTGGCACTGCTACACGTAAACTCCGCTTACTGTACGTTGTAATTTATCAAATAATAATATCATTAAAATCTTCCTTTAACACAATCATTCTATATAAAAACAATTATGCTGCTCTAAACAATAGAGTTTTGAAAAAAATAATGTTATGGAAGATTGTTAAAATTTATTTTTATGGTAAGGTTTAGCTTATGGAAGAGACTGGTGAAGCTCTCTGAGATGATTTTACATTAATCTATGATAGAAAGATTGCACAAAAGAATCTGCGAGAAAAAGAAGAAGACAAGAAGGTTCGGAACAAGGAAAGAAGAGGCCAAAAATCTATTGCAAAATAATAAGTTATCTCCCGACGACTTTTGCCGACGTGTCTTTCGTGGCTGGCTTCTCCCCGAGGTTACCTCATTATTTCTAACTGATGATGCCATAATTCAGGTTCTCGGCGACGTACAAGAAAATGGACTTCTCCCCGGCCTCGTCTTGCACTTTGCCGAGCTCTTGTGCGACATGGCACCGTGTCTGGTTTTGCTATTCCATCCAATTAAATGCTTAATCAATTATCCCGCGGACGACGAGTTGCCGCCCTTTCTTGTAGACATCTTTGCAACCGCGCTCTTATGCAGCTCATTACGATAAGGCGAAAGTCATTGTTCGTGAATCTCGTTTTAAAGTACAGTGAATTAACATTAAAAATCCTGCGTATAAAATAGTTATCACTTTGTAAAAATTTGATTTACATTGAGAAAGGCAATTTGTTTGAATGTTATTATTCCCTTTATGATTACAGCTTATTATAAATTTAATAATTTTGTATTTTCCTAAAATATCATTGAATAGTTTGTATTGTTTTCTCTTAAAAGCAATAAAATATTTATCGTTAAGTAATTGATAATATTTTAAGATATTTTAATATCAAGAAATATATTTTAAGATATGTAGCGGGTATTTTTCTATCTTCATTATCTATTGTTGATATGATTATATCGCAATTTAATTGTCAATTATAGTTGCTAAATTTGCGATACATATAATAACACTAACAAGCTTTAATCTATTCTGCTTTCAGATTTCCGGACATTTACACAATACCGGGCAGTTTCTGGTGTTTAGAGCAGACAGGGAAGCGAAAGTACGAGTAAATATAACGGGTGGTCCGCTTGCCTATCACTATCAGTTCGAAGAGATATACATTCACTACGGATTAGATGACGGTCATGGTTCCGAGCATCGTATTAATAACTATGCTTTTCCCGCTGAGGTGAGTAGTATATATAATATAAAAATGTTACAAAAAAATGATCCTACGACTTGATTATATGAATTAATAACAGTGAATTATACCGTGTATCCAATAAAATTGTCAATTAAATCTGCGCGTTGAGTGGAATATCGTAATTAAATACACTAATTGATTTTAATAAAAGAAACCATACATTCTCAGTTATATGAATAAGGTTTCGTGAAATTTTACAATTTTGCATAAGACATAAAATTGGATAAGATTGTCCAGCTATTTTAACAATTTCAAAAATATTCACTCTCTGGTTAGATTGTTTTTTTTTGCAAAATCGAATGCATAAATCAAGCCTTTTATACCTATAAATAACGAAGATAGAGTTAATGAAGGTACTAGAAACCATTTTTGGATTATATACTAGTTAATCGAATCGCAGATTTTCGTCGCGTTTATTTAAAAGTGCTTGCATTTTTTAATCGATAGGTACCGTTCACATTTGTGGCGATCCATTTTGGCGATCAAGTGTTAATTATAAATTTACACACGTTTCAATTCCCGTATTGCTCATAATGGATTCTCTTTTCCTTTGGAGAAATCTATATAGACATTAGAATTGTGCGAAATAGCATTTTATTAGGTATTACTAAAGAGATTGAAAGAACATATGGATTATCTTCTCCTTTGGAGAAATCTATATGGAGATTAGAACTGTGCGAAATAGCATTTTATTACAGAGGTATTACTAAAGGGATTGAAAGAATGTATCGATATTTTTCATAAATAAATCAGCTATTTTTACGACAAAGTTGGTGATGCAAAAAAATTTTTGAGAGTGGAACGTTTGCGTGGAAATTTATGTAATTACTCGCGTTATTAACTAATTATTGTATTACAGTTTATTGTATATGTACATCTCTCTGCAATGAAATAATACTTACAACTGTAACCTCTCGGGTTTTCGGTTAAGCCAACCACAAATATGGTACAGACAATCATGAAATCCTAATCACGCCATTATCGTAGCAATCGCTTTACAAAGCGACAAATAATTAGGATTATCATGTAATTTGCAGTTTGCCAATTAATTATAACCGCAATGTAGTCAGAGGCCCGTGCCTGTGACACAAGCACAAACGGCGCGCACGGATCTCTCGTAAAATTTTACATATTGGCGAACGTGATTTTATTCGCGAATGAGCGGTACATGAGCAAAATCATTGCCATAAAACGAGAGCGGAGAATGACCCGGGAGTGACGATATAATTAATTGAAATTAATTACGTGCCGGCATCGTAACGAGACAAATTAAACATTCGTTAAACGGGACATGACGGCGACCCAATTAACTGTGACCCGTTTATTTCTCTTGAAAAGCCAGTCCACGCGACTCGCTTCCTCTCTTCGCGTAATTCAATTTTCTTAAATCCACAAAATAATAGCACGATCCGCCATCATCGACGCGCTAAGCTTCTAAATCGGAAAAGCGGGATCGCGATGACTTTGCCACTTCGTTAACATTTTCGCCTTCCATCGTAACGATATACTATATATTCTAACGTTTTGTTTAATATTTTATTAAGCAATTATTAAATATCATAAAAAGATATATTTTTAAATAAATTTTGCTTTATGGAATATTTCGAGAAAAATAAGTGCGATACTTTTGAAATGATAAAAGGTGAAAATATACCCAATATTCTTCGAAAGATGGATAACGATGGAAAAAGTCGCAATGGGATGTTGGCGAACGGATTTCATATGAGAGTGGTATTAGCAAGCCTGCTAAAAAATGAAACTTGCGAGCGCGCGGTTGAATCGACGGAAATGTAATATCGATTAGTACTTCTCGTAAATACAGGTCGGAGGATACTTCTCCAGTTTTTTTTTTCTTAATGACTAAAAAAGGCAGATTAATGAATCCGCGCGACCAGGGGGTAATTATCGAGAATCGATAATCAAGAAGTCTAAATGCATTTGTAGGATGTCGAATCGGTGATACGATCCCAACACGGATCTCTCATTTATTAAAACTCGGTCTACGTAAAATTTAATATGCCAATAATAACCACCTTCCTGGTCGCAAAATTTTCTCTCTCTCTTTCAGATAGCGATAATAAGTTACAAACGTCGGCGATAGTTTAATTCAAATATCGCAAACACGTTTAAATAAACAAGCCACCAATAAAAATCTTATTTATTAGCTTAGCTTGCAAGATCGCGTTTAACAGAGCGATTAGAGTTTTCTTTTTATTTGCTATACTAGAATGCACTATTTACCTGATTAATTTTAGATGAGAATTAATCTCCTAATGTGTCTATATGTCGTTTGGATAATTTTACCTTTCCAATAATTTATAATTACAATTATTTTCTATTCGCTATTTCTTAAACCTGCCTGAAATCAATAATTTAAAGATGACATCATTCAATTACGATTTTGCAGTTAACTATTTCTAAGTTTATTAATGTATAATGCTTCGATAATTGATACTGTTTAAACCTTATAAATGCGATCTTGTTTAATGCAGCATTTTATATAGACTTTAATTTATAGAGAAGTTCTGATAAAAGTTCTCTCTGCTCTTTCTATATAAAGGAAAATAAAATAAATAAAATAAATGCTTATAATTGTGCGGCAACATAAACGATTTATCGAATAATATTACCAAGAGAAACATTTCTCTAATGCTAGTGCGTTTTTCAGTATTTTCGATTTTGCGAAGAATTAATCTCTAAAGATTTCTAATTTTACACAACAGTCTTAAAGTTATTTTTATTTGAAAATAAGATCCAATTCGTTCCAAAAGCTGACACGAGATATACGCCACGAAGTAAATCCGGAATATATCGATCTCTTATATATTATTCTAGATGTGTGTGTATGTATGTGTGTGTGTGTGATATCAGGCGTATGTGAATGGAAGAATGTCGAATATCTTCTAGCGAAGAATTAGATACGTAGTTTCCAACTCAGGAGTATATTTTTATTTCGACATGCATAGAAATCCACATATACCTAGTTTCTATATCTTGACGCGTCGAGTTTAGATCTTCCAAGAAGAAGCTCTCGGAAGGATGTGTATATCGCAACAACATCCTTTTTTCTTTCACGTCTATTAAAATATGGCACGTGATTTAGAGCGCTACGCGAGTGGAAGAGGAGGTTACGATTAATACATTGCAAGACACCAGGAAAAGCGCCGAAATGCGGCCGCCTATTATATCCTCGCGTCCTCAGTGAGGAACGGGCTTTCAATGGCGTCGTGAATCAAAGCCAGTCACGTACCATCGTACGGTCTACCACCCCTCATCTAGCTTACGCCGCTCCTCTATATGCGAGCATATGTGAATTAATTTCGTAGCCGCAAGAAGAGCGGGTCTGATATTTTCCCGCTTGCCAAATTGATCTTGATCTCAAGTGGAGGAGGGTTTGTCGCACACAAATCTTGCTAGGTGAAAAAAAAAAAGATAGATTTAAAAACTATCCCAATTAAAAATTATCCAGAATTTGTTCCAATACTTTATTTTTAAAAATTCTCATTTTATTCTGCATCAGAGGATTTTCTCAAAACTATTTCGCGCGCCGAAAGTGGGACGCGAGTTGAGACATTTATCAGGCACTCGAGCTGTATCGAATTTCGGAAACATTGGAGAGATGATTAGGAAGGTGCCAATATTAGATAGATAAATACAACACGATAATTCGCGCGGTAACGTTACAGTCAATAAAGAGAGCATAACACGTTTATTGATCATTAATTCAGTACTCCTTGGTGGGGAGAGCAAATACAATTATGTATATTCGATATCGTCATACACAATACATTATGCTAGATGTACGATAATGCCGAGCGCTCAATAGGTGTCTGTGTGTATTCAGTGAACAAAAGTTACTCGCTCAGAAGAGAGACTACTTTCAATAGAAATGTACCGATATTAGTGAATCAAAGCTGGGCAAAATTAAATGTCGATTTTCTCGTTGATTATTGTCTCTCGTGACTGTAAAATCGAAAAATATCTGATATAATCGCGACTCATAATACGCACACCTAACACTAAGATAGTCAAGAATATCTACAAATATATTTCTTTAAGCATTTTACTTTTCAATTAGAGTCACGCGTCTGTCGCGAAGGGATAAATATTTATTTACCGATGATCCATCAGGCAGAGCTAACAGGTCCACATGAGTGTACCACATGAGTTTACACGATTTGCATTCAAATGCAACAGTGGCGTCGTTAGCGGCAACGGCGCGTTAAAAAGCCGGGCGATTAATCAACGGCGGTGAAGGGCTCGCATAGTTCCGTAGCGTCAAAGGGACGCGAATAATTCAAGCTGCGGAGCGGCATCTTGGCTGCGTAAACACGGCGCATCGCAATGAAGCACGCTGGATCATGTCTGTGTATTGGTGGTAACGCGCATAATGAAATCTGCATTAATACGTGTTCCCGGGAAATCCTGGGGAAGGGAGGGAAAGACCGAAAGGAGAGAACAGTCGTGAGGACGAGGGGGTGGATTGACTGGTTGGTGGTTTAATCGGGGGAACGGAGGGGGCCGTCGCTTTGGGCGGGAGAAGACTCGGTTTGAAAGCCCTAATCCGGCAGGACAAGGGAATTCCAAGAGCCACGACGGTCGAGCGAGTCTGACCCATAATCGTGCGTGTTTGAGGGACGAGCCGCTTTGATGCCGAAAGCCTACTCGAGGAGCCAGCTGATGTAGTACCTCGAGTGCGCGGCGCGCTACTGAAATAGGGTCCTTCCCTCTCTGTCCCCTTCGCAGTCCGCGACGGAACCGATGTCTACCGGGAGTGTACTGCTATCTAACCGTCGGACAGGTCCCTGTCGAGACCCTGTTCGCGAATTTATGGCCGCTGTGCCAGGACCAAATTGGGCAAACCGCGCGCGCTGTGTATTATTGTCCGCCATCGATCACGTAAGAAGCGTCTCGGTGCGATTTTACTCCACGCGTCTCTTCGAGATCGAACGATGGGAGAAGATTTATTTGAAAACAGTATAGTACATATAGAATATATCGATCTGTATCGTATATGGAGATCTGTAGATGTAGAAAATAATCTATAGTTGCGGAACAGTCTTTAGAGTATGTCGAAGATTTCTGTTAATTAGACAAATTCGCGTGGAGGTTAATCATCTGTTTTTTTATACGAGTTGAAGTTTGTACTCTGCTCGATAAAGAAAGTAGTTACTGAAACTTTACTGCAATCTACAGTACTAGGATAATTTGTTAATTAAAAGTTTCTAATTTTTACAAAATTACGTCTATTTATACGTAAATGGCAGAATAATATTTTGCCGTCGCTTTATAAATAAATATTTCGCTTTACAAAAATACATTGAAAGAACTTGTCGTGCTGGTTTTGATATTAATCGTGAAAAGTCTAATTAGCAAAATAGGAGCGCGAATAAAAGCGAAACGTCGTTTTTCGCGATATTATATCCTAGAAAATCGTTCCCTTTTCCAGAACGATTTTTTCTTTTTTTTTTCGATTTATTATTTTTTAATCGGCTTTAATTTGCAAGCAATAAATTTGAAAAATTTAATCGACCGATTAATTTCGGGGCATCGAAACCGAAATAGAATGGTGGCAGTGCAAATGCGACGTAGGGATGCCGAGGGTCCTTTTGATACGAGCGGCGCTCTGACAGCCGGTATACCCACTAATGGTCAAACAACGTGGCACGGGATTCGAGTGCTATGATTATGCCACCGGAGCGTACACAAATTGACAGGCATAATTGGTTTAATTTCTGCATGGCGTCCAGCTTGTGGAACGCGGCCGTATGGAATTGTCTGGAAGGACGCTAATACCTTAAAGCCCGTCCCGTCGCTATCAATGCACTTGATCGAGCAAATAGGAAACGCGTGAAGATAACAAAATTATGTTGTACATTATCTTAGCATTAATAATTAATTAATTATCGTTGTTGATGCTAATAACTAATAATTTACGAAGCTAATAAGTTGAAAGTATAATCCCCGTCCGTGTTCGATTAAACGGAGTCTTCGTACGAAACTGCGCGAATATTTTTCACGCGAAATTAAAACGATCAATGAAGCACACAACAGATAGTAATTATCTTCGTATGATTATTTCCTATATGTACATTATATATAATTGTATTTATATATATATATATTTTATATATATATATATTTTTATTTAATAATAAAGATTTTATGAAATGCCTCTTAATCCGTAAATTTTTCAGCTTCATCATTCAGTTTACAGCGAAATTTTTTTTTACACAGAAATGACTACGCGCATCGCGTACTGAACGTACGGAGGAATAAAGGGAAATCCGAAATGGTAGCGCGCGCGTATATTCATTTAATTATTCCGCGCAGAGCTTTAACCAGTCGAGAGGCCCTAGCGGGCGTTTCCGTAATTGTAGTGGTCGTTTATAGTTGAACGACCCTCGTCGCGTCGCGATTGTGTGTTGTCACGAGCCGCCTATCCTACTTCCGGTTTGTGTTAAAAGGTCACCGGGAGGCTCGAGGGTTACCCTCGGCTCTCTCTTCGCACTCATAAAACTCTCCGTGTCATTCTCTCTGCGTGGTGCTGTGCATCTCTCGGCGTCTCCTTGAACGTCATTAAAATTTTACGACGACCGGTGTTACATATTAAAAGCGGACTCTGTAAACTCCGGTGAATAAATTAATAATCGCGATATTGAGTCGATTTAATTGGATCGCGGGACGGTGTAACGTGTTACGAGCGCTTGGCCGTATAGCTTCAGAACCTTATTAATTAATTTCGTGTTTATACTACACACATTATACGCGCAAATGATGCGTTGCCTGCGTTATATTTTCGCCAGTACTGCGCGCGCACGCACGCACATACATCGCTCTCTCTCTCTCGTCCTTATTTAATAAAATTTCGATTGTCCCGATATATATGCGATAATTGATTTAATTGAAACGAAAACCGCCGATAAGCGGCGGTGACTGCCATTGTCATAAGTGCTATTAATATCGTTATTTGGAATGATGGGAAATTGGAACATTGAAGAAACGACGTATTCACAATGACGTGTATTTACGTTGACGTTAAAATGCAGTAATCAAAAGCCCTGGACAAACACAGATAGACGATATAATACCGCGTCGCGAGGAAAACTTTTTAACACGCCGTCCGACGGGGTTAAAACCTTATTAACGATACTAAAACGTAATTAGCAGTAATTTGAAAGTATAATCCCCTTCCGCGTTCAATTAACGCCAACGCGATATCACGGTATCCGTATAACGACGTGTAAGGCTCGGACGGTAATGGAGCACTTTGGCGGTTTTTCAAGCAAAATGACGCAAGAAGACGCATCTACATATGAATAGTAGGGACTCTCTCAGGATGTCTCCGTGTGCACACGTATATATACGCATCTGCATATTAATGCACGCGTATCCCGGTGTGTATTGTCACGTCGTCGTGTCCGTATAGACATTCGTGTCTGTGTGCAACCAGCACTCGTGGGTTATTATGGAACCGCTGGGTGGTAAGGGTCGGTAGTAAGAGGGGGAGAGGATGCGCAGGCATTACAGCTGTATATCTATCATACTAGAATAGCGCATTGTGCCAGAAATCGTGATGGCATGCCCATAGGCCGCAAGAACGCCATAAGCGCGCCCTCTAATGTGTGAATTATCCTTGATGCACGTCCTCGCGAGTACGCGAAAAAAGGCATAAGTAACGATGCATAACGTGTGAGATTGTACTGATGGAGGTAATCTTGTCTAGGGCAATAAGAACGATCTATTAAGTGCATCCCCGCTTAAAGGAGTCGATAAGACGTAGAGAGAGAGAGAGAGAGAGAGAGAGAGAGAGAGAGAGAGAGAGAGAGAGAGAGAGAGAGAGAGACGTGTTGTTCAGGGAGTTTATGTATACAATTTTTACTTTTTTTATATTTTCCAGAGTTAAAAATTACGGAATAAATATTTCATCTTGTATATTTTTATATAGTAAATATAAAAGGAAATGTATCAGGAGCGATAGCTAGTGCGAATGGGGCAGAAAAATGAAATAAACGTTATAAGTGTCGGCGAACGGACATTCAATACGCACAGAGCATGAACTTTTATTAACGCTTTAATGCACCCATTAAGTTGCGGCTATTTTATCCATGATGTGCCGTCCATTTCCTGGCGATTCGTTTATCTTCGGCGTTAATGAGAAATTAAATTTCGCGAGTATGTAAAATGCACAAACGCGCACAGGCAAAGTTGACTTTTAGCGAGGCGTCAAATATATTTCGGCACTTGTTATGTCGCTTTTATATCGTTTTGCCACTCTTTGCTTCGCAATATCGTATTTTACAATTACGAAAAAAAAAACGCCTGCACATTTCTTATTAAATTGTTATGAGCACAGATTTTAATTTGTCCGTTTTTTTATTGGCTACAGTTTATTTGCTTACTGTTAATACATATTGCTGGATTATACGCAGTAATTGTATATAAAATCTTCTACAGTTATAATTCAGAGGATTGGATTGAAAAATTCAGACGATAAGTTTATTTGTTCAAATTTAATTGCAACCTCTTTGATTTGTTCAACATTAATTATACTGACAATATATTACAATTTGTTATCGAATCGCTGTGTCTCCTGTGTCGCTGTGTTTCGAATCGAGTTATTTTAATCCTTCAGAGTTACAAATGTTACAATGTATTTAGTATGAATTTAATTTTTCGTATTTCACAATTGCTCAGTTTTTTTCGCATTTTTGTGCTTAAATTGAAATTGAAAAAGAAATCGATTCCAAATTTAATAAAAATATTTTACATCGCTCAGCGAGCGCCTTGTATAACCCTGCATATCTCGAGGTGCCGATTTTTCAGTTTAGTACCCCTCGCGATTGCGCTCACTGATTTCACACTTGATGCATCCAACGAGTGAACCGCGCGTATCGAATATTCATATCGGCCGTGACTCGCAGAGCGTTATCATCTGTTCCCAAAGTAGAGGCATAGTACAGGAAGAATACGCTATGACGCTATGAATACGAAAGCGTATCACCCGATTAGGAAAAATAGATTCATCTCTTTTTCTATGATTTTATCTTACAGATTATCGCGGTTTATCTAAAGAGAAAAATTCTTTTTTTTTTTTTTTTAATATATGGATATATATAAATAACGGTATTTATAAACGGAGGTTGTGATATATTCAGTGCATTTTACCGAGATTGCTGTTTGCAAGAATGAAATGGGTGATGCAGATTGTTTGTAATCAGATTCAGACAAAGTTTGCATGTGCGAGACAATTTCGTGCGTCCAATGCGAGCAGAGCTTACATTGCAAGTACAAGATAGCCTAACAGGTCGTGGCTAGGATAGGTTAACTAGTGTCGTCTGTACCGTATTGCTGCTTACTACAATACTATATATGCTATACAATCGAATCAATTAATAATAATATAAATCAAAAATATTTATATATTTTTTATAAAATCCAAAATATAATAATAAAAATATTTATATATATTGTATTTTTTTATAAAATCTATAATTTTTCAAAAATTAAGCGTCTTGTCTGATCACTGACGTCTTTTTCCACTTGAAGTTGTTTCAATAACATATCTCTAAAATTTGCCGGCTTTCATTTGCGTATAATTAAAATACAAGATATCATTTTTAAAGTAAAAAATTATATTACTTATTAAATTACGGAATTGTATTATACAAAATATATATTGCTTCATACACAAGTGTATTGTAGATATATTTAGGTGACATCGCGCTCTTAATGAAGCCGGTACACGAAATGGAGGTGCTTTCGCTGTTTCGGGATAGCTACTTCGTCTGTGTTTAATTCCAGATGCGCGTAAAAATAATTTTCGCCGTGACAGTGTCGCCGGAACCGCTTAAAGAGAGGATAATGCGTTTACCGAATGCGCGTCTGTGTTTGCGAACTCGTCGCAGTCTTCGCAGCGTGGTGATTATGCTCTAGTGGCGGGCAAAGTGGCGGGTAAAGCACGAGGAGGCGGTCGACGAAAGAGGCATCGGGCCAGGATGAGAGGCACAGAGTGCAGAAGATACGACGAGATCGGATGGTACACGTGAAGTGTAGGTGCTTAGAGGAAAAAGAGGGCCAGCTCGGCACTTCGCGGGTTACTCGCGGTGAATTCCGAATTTCTAGGGCGTAGCGAATTTCAGAAAGCTCGACCATATACCGCCTTAGAGCTCGGTCGTCAAGTAGGATTTTGCTTGCCCGTGACAACGAATTTTAGGATCGCCGCGTGGCTAAGAACCGCAGAATTTTAACCCAAGCTCTTACGAGATAACGGAGGGACGAGAAGAAGTATACAGCTTTACTTTTGACTAAAAGCTCATGTACGTTATATAATGTAAATTATATGTTATAGATTACGCATCTTCGTGAAGAATTAAAAATTTATTTAGTTCTATTGGTGCGAAACTATTTAGCTTGAGTAAAGTTAATTAACTAACTAAAACAAAACACCGAAATGTTAACTGCATTTTATTTTGTATATGCTACGTGGAATTATTTCATTTGCTGGACAGAGGGAAAGGAGCTTAAAATGGAAAATATTTTTATTATGGCCTGCTTTATAATACTCGAGGGGGTAAACTTGTGAATCTGCATCAGTAACATTATAACAAGCATGCTGAAAGCTGATTTGTTGAATACTTCTTAAGATCATATTTCTCTCTTCAGCCGTATTGATTGACTGTATAAGACAATCTGAAGAAAAAAGCAGTCAAGAGAAAATTCTATTTATCGAAATTAGGTGTAGCTATATTAAAAGAATATTCGAGCATTTACTTTGATGAGAGATCAAGTAAATTATACGACTGTCGCATATAAACCAGATGCATAATTGAAAGATTTTGAATTTATTATCTTTAAAGAAAAGAGAGAAGAGAAAATATCGATTCTATATGTCTGGACAAGATTGTCTTAAAACTTTTAATAACAAATAAACGTGTAACATATAAAATACTTATATGTGATAACGTCTTTTTTCGGATATATTGGAAAAAGTTGTGGTTATAGATGCATACATGTACTCCTTAAAACCAGTTGTAGGTAGATAGTGTCTTGAAATATATTCATGCATTAAATTTCATGAAGTTTAAATGAATGCTCTCTGAACTCTCCATAGACGCTGTTGTTTTCGTACCTAACTTCCGTTTCTGTTTGTCTGCGATAAATATTGAAACTTTCAGTTTGCATGTAAAAACTGTCAATCAAACGTCAAAATAAGTCGTTTTGCTGATTCACTTAATTTCTTCTTTTTTAAACTTGTTGAAAAGTTACATCGAACACGAACTTTGCTCTCGATTTCACATTATCATGTTCATTACTTTTTATCTTAAAAAACACAAATTGAGATAACAGAGAAAAATATGTAACAAATCAAGATGCGAATTATGCGTATCATTTGTATGAAAATAATAAGGATATACAGTTATCTGAATAGAAAATATATTTCAATGACAATATATCAATTAAGATCTTTTATCAATGAGTTATTTTCGTACAGGAGAATAGATTTAAACATATCAATGTCAATAATGTTATTATGCGTCTATAAATATTTGAACATATATAAATTAAACGCACGATCCACATTCTTAATTACTCGTTTTATAATGCATGAAGCGAATACGAAAATAATGCTTTAATTCATTTCTGCCTTTCAATTTTCAAAGCGCAAAATATGGATATATGTCATATGGATATGTGTGTAATTTTATTCTTACTCTTGTCGATATTACGTCAATAAACCATCTGTCGCGACTCGGCGATTGAAATAGAATCGTATTTAAGAGAGTACAAGATTTTTCGATGCACCACGTGACGACAGAGGGTCCTTACTTCGACGAGCGAAATGCCAGCGAGAGAAAAATATCTTGCTAAAAGGCAGAGAAGAGATGAAGGGACATGCTGTGAAGGAAGAGAAGAGGAGAGCGAGAGGGAGGGGAGGAAATTTCACGAAAATGAAAAGAAAGAGAGAATCTTTCCTATTCCTAGTAGTACGAGTCGTACTTTGATCAGACGCAGTGGATTTACACTCACTCCCGGCAATCCCTTCCCGTTCCTCTTCTCTCCGCAATCGCGCTATCTTTTTCTTTCTCGTATACCTCTCGCATCCTTCTCTATCCCGCGTTCTTCATATCCTTGCTCCCTTCCAGCGGCATATCCGCCGTCTTTGAAAAAGAACTCGTCACGTCGCGGGCATTTCAGATACCCTTAGGCATAACCGGAAGTGCCGTGGCAATGCTATTACCTAGTAGAAAGAAACAGATATACGGTTACGGCGAAAAAAGGACAAGATGGAGAAAATACAAGAGAGCGAGAGGGAGGGAAGGAGAGAGATAGAGAATACGTCAAAGGAAAGCGATCGCGGCGAAATCCTTTTCTTCGCGAAGAAGACACGTACACGTCTTTTCCGCGCTTTATCCAGCATACAGAACTTATAGCAGGTGACATTCGCGGGGAATAAGACACGGAACGAGATGTATGTCCCAAAAACAAGATACATTTCACGAGCGACTTGGTTTCCGTTTTCTCTATAAACTGAACGCCGCTCTCCTGTGTACGCAGATGATAGATTCGTCTTGCGACTTACCTGCATGTATACTATAGATATCATTATAGATTCTAAAAGAATGAATTATAGCGTGTACATGTCATTAGGTCTTATCAACGATATAACAATTACAGTAAAATATAGATACTTGTATCATAATAATATAGCTTTATTTGACCTACTTTTATAGATATAAAATATGAAAGTAAAGGCGAAACATCTCTAAAAGACGAAATATGATCAGATATCGAAGAAAATCTTGTTTTCGGAAAAATTTTAATATCTTTGCAAAAAAATGTATGCACGCACACACACATATGTATATAACATAAAAGAATATTTTTATTTACTAAAAAACGATTTTAAGAAGAGGCGTACAAAAATGCTAAAGGAAAAATGCATCCATGGTATGGTATGTGCTTAAGAATCTTGGTGCTCTCTGAAGTTTATATACCTGCATAAGAATGTGATTTAATAGGTATGTGTCTGATGAAAATATTTGTGGAATATTTATTTAGAGCATACAAGATGAAGCCCTGAATATCTCGAACGCATAGATCATATTCTGGAATTTTTTATCGATTTCTTCAAATTTTAATAATATCGAGCATACCGTATAAGTCTATGCAAGAATAGAAAATAAAAAAATAATAAATAATAAAATATGAATTTTAATTTTATTAACTCTTATATACATATATATATAGGCAATTCCACGTCAAATCGGACAAGAAATGACCTCGTATTTTTTAAATCAATTGAAACTTTTTTCACGTGAAATATACATAAAATAAGATACGTATTTTATTTGTCAGAAATATTTTTTTGCAAAAGTTGTAAATAAACAAAATTTTCGTGAAAAATGAAGAAGTTGTCAACTTTAAAAATTAATATCTCTGGTTATATTTGTCGTAGAGGTATTTTAAAAAGTGCATTTTAAAGCTAAGGAGACAACCTTTTTAATCAAAATAGTTTAAGTTACAAAAAATTGTTAATTCCAATTGTTATAAATAATTGAAATGTTTAATAAGTTTTTTCATCAAAAAGTAGACTTTTTAAAATTTTTGAAATAATACTATTTCCACATTATTCTGAAAGTGTACATATTTTTTATTTTATGGAGAATCGATAGATTCTATTTTTTATATATTTTTAGTAAATGAGACGCAGCGCCGTGTTCGACCAACCTGGTCGCGTTAATGACGCGCTGCACTACTTGGTCGAGCACAGCGCGACGTCTCATTTATTAAAAATATATAAAAAATATAATCTATCGATTCTCCATAAAATAAAAAATATATACACTTTCAGAATGATGTGGAGAATGAAATAGTATTACTTCAAAAATTTTAAAAAGTGTACTTTTTGATGAAAAAATTTATTGAACATTTCAATTATTTATAACAATTGGAATTAAAAATTTCTTGTAACTTAAACTATTTTATAAAAAAGGTTGTCTCCTTAGCTTTAAAATGTATTTTTGAAAATATCTCTACGACAAATATAACCAGAAATATTAAATTTTTAACTTTTTCATTTTTCACGAAAATTTTATCGTTTATAACTTTTGCAAAAAAAATATTTTGGACAAATAAAAAAATACGTATCTCCTTATTTTATGTATATTTTATGTGAAAAAAGTTTCGTTCGATTTAAAAAAGTTTCGTTCGATTTAAAAAATTTAAAAAATACGAGGTCAAAAAAGGTCGAGTTTTGTCCGATTTGACGTGGAATTTCCCATATATATATATTGTATATATATATATGCGAGCTTTCTAAAACATTTAAAAAATTAACATATACTTAATATAAAATTAATATATAATCAATTATAATTTATCTAAGAAAATCATTAACATATTTTTCATTAAATAGATTTTCTTATCGCGGACGCGTAACATTATAAAAAATTGCTCGATATTTAATATATTGAGCTCGGCATTTAATTAAGCGCAATAAAGCCGGTAACTGTCTAGGAGAGACGTGATTAGCGACGTAGCGAGTCGATCTCGAGAGCAGATAGAAGCAAGGAGCAACGAAGGGAGGGAGGAAACGGCGTAATACGAGGCATCTCGTCGGGCACGAAATGTTCCAGAATCTAAACTCTAAACTCGAGAATTTGTTCGTGCGAGAACGGAATTTGTCGGCGTGATCGCATTGCGGGAGATACGGTTATGCTCGCGGCACGATTTTCCGCCTAAAAGTAATTTCTTTGTGGTTTTCTGTTGCAGATACAAGTCTACGGCTTTAACGCCGAACTGTATCACAATATGAGCGAGGCGCAGCATAAAAGTCAAGGGCTGGTGGCGATCTCGTTAATGGTGCAGGTGAGTGAATGTTTCATCGAGCGCGCTCTCTCGACGAAAGTTTCGTTCATTTTTCAAATTGTTTTAATCCGCGACAGTTTTCCGCGCGACAACTCTCCCACGCTATAAATTACAGCCATTTAATTTTATATACCATTAATAAAGACGTAATTAGATCGCGCAAATCTTAGCTCTGCCATATAATCAATATCGTATATAACGACGTAAGAAAGCGTGTAAGAAAAAAAGAATGTCTTCGAATTTATTAACACGCTCTGTGTCGACAACTCTACGTTTACTTTAATCAAGCGAACGAAGCGCGTAAATTAATAATTATGTTGGCAGTTAACACCTTCGTCGTTTCCCATCTCTCGACTCTTGTCAAGCCATCGTGTTATAGCGAAGCCCGTATTCCTAATGGGACATATCGTGATACTAACTTTCGACTTTGGACCGCACTTAGCTTCCCCTTTACAAATGCATTCGGCGTAGCAGAGATTACAGTAGTTAGCGCGTGACAGATGCTAGCCAGCCGCGCTAATAACGCTTGTCTGGCGACGAAATAAATGAATATTCGGATATATTAATTGTCTCTCTTTTAAATTTGTTAATTTTTTTGTGGAAATCTCTTTCCTAGAACTGTGAATCAGATGAATATTAAAAAAAGATAAAATAGTAGGTATAAAAGATTTATAATAGGAGCTGATGTAAAATTTTATCGAAAATAATACGCGATAAAAGATGTGAGGGAGATAAACGGTTTCGACAGAAATAAAATTGATCCTAAAGAAATTCGTATAAAATGTTGCTTTCAAAATACGCGCGCGCGTATATAACGGTGTAGAACGGTAAAGTTTCTTAAATGGGCATTAATTACACTTCGACAAGAGCGAACATTATCCGTTATTTTTTCAAACAATATGCCATGGCAGCTCTTACATTTCCAACCAACAATATCATTATTATGGCATAATTATTTTGGTCGAAGAACTGCGAGAACAAACATGCGGTAACTTTCCCAAGACGCGTGGCGCTTAACACGGGAATAAATTCCAAAGTTTTGAGAGGAAGCTTCTGGTTCCGCGCACCAGTTAAATCTGCGTCGCGATCCTTCTATCCCTTGTTTACGTATCTCTCTTTCTCGTCTTTCTTACTCTCGTCGGTTTATTTCTTCTCGTTCTTCTCGATATAAACGCCGAATCGTACTGCTGACGGTTATCCCCTAAGGTAGACAATCACGATGTTTGCACGCTTGTCGGTTGGATGAAAGCGCAATAAATCGATAAATCAACAAGTTTATAAATTGTACACATTTATACAATTTTAACTAATACATTTCATTCATAAAAATCAACACAATTTTTAAAATTATAAACTTTTTTTATTGTATGAGCTACAAATCACAATAATAAATTATAAAATAAAATTTTCATCAAAATTATCAAAAAAAAGTTTCTTTTGTCGAAATGCAACAATGCTGTATTATTTTGGAGGCTTACAAACGTATCAGTATGGTAATAATAACGAAATATTTGATTTGGATATATAATTTACAAATAGGTAATATTTGTAATACAATTTTCAAATTACATTTGCGATATTCGCATACATTACGCACAACGTACTATACATTATCTTACAATAACTGGATTTGTCATTATACTTTTTTTTTTTTGCATCGCAACAGTATCGGATACGCGAAATGTATGTATGCATGAAGAATAAATCGGATTTTGTGTCGATCAAAGCGATGCGATTTTAATATACGGAAAATAACAAACGCATTTCCCGTCCGCATTTTCTTTCCTTCGAGTAGCAAAATTATTACCGTGAAACAATTATCTTGCTTCAACGCTCATGGATAACTGTTTCCAACAACTTCATGCAGACCGTCTGCAAACCAAATTTGCATCCCTCGATGGGACAACATTATGTCATATTTACTTCTTTCTTCATAAATTTCTCTATTTTAGTGGCAAGAGAATCCCCACTTTTAAAGAGAAACAGAAAGAGAGAAACATTTGTTATTAAATTATATTATATTATATACAAATATCAAAATTAATGTATAATATATCCATGTTGATCTAATGTTAAAATTTCTTTCTTTCGTGACATCTTTGCAAGATTAGAAAAGGAACAAATTTTTCTAAATAAATTTGTACACGATATACAAAAGAGTTAAAATTTAAAAGTAAATTGATCTTGCAAATGATTTTTTTTGCAAAAATAAAGCATTCAAAGGATTAACATTTCTAACAGTGGATTTTTATGAAATTTTATCCCGAGTAAAATTAGATGCAGAATTATGTGTTTATTAAACATATGCATGCATTTTTCGTTCGTAGTGGAAGCGAGTGCACTGACAAATTTTTAGCCGTGTTATTTGAATAGAAATAGAAAAACGCGAGCAAGCTTATTTTACGACGAGAAAAAAGCAGAATGTTTTTCGCATATCACAATCTAAAATGAAAGAGATTATCGTCACGTAATGCTTCTCTCTCCCCTTCCTTTTCCCCGGAAGAGAGCTGGAGAAGGGCGTGATATAAAACATGCAATAACTACTGCCGACTATGTATTTACCTTCGGAATAACTTTGAAACTTTCAGCGACGCGACCTTCTGTCTCTCGAGCGGTGCGCCCTCGCTTGCACCCTCAGGGAGCGATCTTTCCCGTCCGTTTTCTGTTCTCTTTAGCAACTTAGCCTTCGAAATCGCAGCGGCAAAACAAAGACGATGAAAGAGAGAGAGAGAGAGAGAGAGAGGGGGGGGGAGAGAGCAAGAGATGAGAGGAAGCCTATATGCGTCGTAACGACTATAGGACGTAACGACGCACTTTGACTCAGCCGTCGACAAACGACAGCAACTTTTGAATATTTTTAAGGGGATGTTTACGAGCGCGCTCTAAGACGACGGTGATGGCTGCAAGACGATGAAATGAGAGTTCGCCGACGCGATAATGCCGAACATAATAGCACTTTTTCCGCTGGAGTTTACAGCCGCGCCGCTACGTGCGCCATTACATAAGCTCTCGTTGCTTACCGCATCTCGTCTACTGATTAATATGACAGATAAGTTATAAATATTCAATGCAGCAGAGGCAGCTTCGGAGCTTACACGAGTACGAAAGATCTTTTAGTAGCTTCGATCTCGAATTAACTTTTCACTGTCAGAAAGTAACATTGTAAATTGAATTTTTATTTCGAACACAATTATATATTTAGTCGCTTGAATGATTTTTCTGCGCAGTTATATATACAATTGCGATATTTAAATAATCTTAAATTAAATGTTTCAACGCGCGCAGAGAGAAAGCGCTGCATTTTACTCGTGATGAATGAGAGGAAGTTTTGAATGTCATAAATTAAAGTCTGCGCATAAATAGGAAATATTTTGGGTGACCGCGAAGTAATTTTCGCTGCGAAATCCTAAATTCCAATGAGGCCAAAGTATAATTCGGATAAATACACGTCCGAAAGGCCGGCGTTTTGAATAATCCCAAAGCGGACGCTACGGCATCATCCTTCCTGGAAACCTTTAACAGGTGCTCGATCTCCCGACGAATAGATCGTAAAGGCGTGTCTGGAGGCAACGGGGTTGACGACTGTAATTCAAACGGATTATACCCTGGGGTGTCTGAGGGATGAGATCCAAATGAGTCGGTACCCCAGTGATAGCGTCGGTACTTCTACGGATCTAAACGAACTCCGTTGACGTTTTAACGCGGAATACTGAAAACTTTGGTGCCAAATAGATTTCTAGCATCAATATGATACGCTAATTGATAAAGGAGATTTTCGTAATACGCTAACGTTTTATATTTCATGTAAGCTCCGATTTTAACGACCAGCTTACTATAAAATACGCAGTATAAGAAACGCATCAATTATTGCAATTGTTATAATTGATACAATTACACGATAATCGATGTAATTGTGCGCCACTTAATTCTGACCTTGCATAACGTATAAATGGTTCGTGCCACTGCAGCAATTGTTCTATTGAAAGGTCAGGCGAGAGAAACTACACGAACTACGGTGATTAAACGGAATCGAAAGTTTCTTGGAAAAATACGACCCAGAACCTAAAATCTATGAAGTATAAACACATGATGCTGGAAAGCTATTGGAAAAAAAAGTTTCGGAATTCTGTGTGTTCGAACGGAGTGCGGATAAAAAAGTTTATTCGCAACACGCGATTCCCGCGACTTTATTTCCAGCGAATTTACTTGTGATTTATTCGAGAACTAAATTACATAAAAATAACGCGTTTGTTGTATTAAGAGAGCGAAATTTGCATGTAAAGTACATAGTTCATCTTTCTTCGCTCTTTGAAAGTGAAAGGCTCAACATAATTGATCAATTGTAATAGGATGATAGAGACATTGTCTCCTCCATTTAGTAGACAAATATCCCTTATCGATACAACCAAGTGATGATTAGCACAGTCGGCTGTTTATCACTTACATGCTGCGAGGAAATTACTGATCCGCAATTACGCCGTGCGTCAATTTAGCGCGACCGCCAGTCGGTACTGTCCTGATCTAATGACAAGAAGATGAGAATTACGCGCTACCAAACGGTAGGAGAAATTCGGTCGACATGAAGGATTCTGTCGTCGCCAGAGGGAAACAGAGAGAGAGAGAGAGAGAGAGAGAGAGAGAGAGAGAGAGAGAGAGAGAGAGAGAGAGAGAGAGAGAGAGAGAGAGAGAGAAAGGCAGTCGGGCCTGCTAATTCTCCACGTCCGTCGGGTGGACTGCATAATATGACGCGAAGTCGAGCATTGGCTGTTCCCTGCACCGGTTTGGTGCAATATCCTTTATCTGTGATCACTATAGTACGCGACCGAGGGAGACTAGAAGGACCGGGTCTCTCTCGCGCGATCGATACGATCTCAGGACGGGGCGTCGTCGTTCCAGCTTGTTTATTGCCCGACTACCGCGGAAATTACGAAGCTACAATTACAAATTAGTGTACACTTGATTTGCCAAACAAGTAGCAACATGCTGACGGCGTAACCCGCAATTGCAAACCGGATTTAACTAGACAGACTTTGGCCGAACGATGTCGGGATTTAATGCAGCTGATTTCGCAGTACTTTATTATATTGAACACATTGAACTACATTAAGTGAAAAGCGGATTAATGAAATAATCTCTCATGTGCGTACATAATTACTACTACAATTAATTTAAAAATACTACAATTAATTTTAACAAAAAATAAAAATGAGAAATAATGTACATTAGGTTAATAATTTTCAATACCGAGAGAAAAAAATATGTTCTTATTTTTAACAAAAATTTTTCACATTTGTATTCTCTTTTGTGGAGATTCAAGTTTCCATATTATTCAGAAAACATATCAGCGTATTTTCGAATTTTTTCTCATATCAATGGTAAAAATATTTCCTTTCAATTAAATAAATATTAGGAAACGATTACCGCGAATCTTCCCAGCTAATTTTATTCCAGAGTGACAAGATTAAGAACGTTTAAGGACGGCCGTCATTGAGATTAATTCTCTTAGCTCATAATTAAGATTAGGGTCCCTTTATTACAACAAATTTAAACGGAGATTAAACCGTCGACGTCCGCTCGCCCGTCTCTCGCAACTGAGAATCTCGATTACGTCCCGTGTAATTCTCAAGTATATATAGGTATATATATATATATATATATATATATATATATATATATATATATCTGAATTAAAAAATAAAATAGACGCTACTTCTTTACACAGCAGACTTTCAACGTTTAGATAATTTCATGCGTTGTCATATATTTGGTTGTGATAATAGCAGTATCATAAAATAGTAATGAAACCTATAAATGTCAGAGAGATATATTAGAGTCTGATTTTATGTGAACACTTAATAAAGTTAACTTTTTCTTAAAACATTTAAATTACAGCGTCTGTAATATTTTCAAATTTTAATACTAGCACATTTATCGTAAAAGTATATTTTATCTAAACGAGAAGATAGCCGAGGATTATAATAAAAATATAATATAATGCATTTAAAATGTATTTTATGATTTATATACGATATTCCTTTACTGTAACATAAACATTGACAGTTTTAATTAACGAGCACCCATAAATCTGGATACCGAAGAATATCCACTGGATATCTGTGTCGTGCACGTTCTATTCGCGATCGTATTTCGTTTCCTTTTTGTCCATCATTATATCCCCTTGTTTACCCTTTATTTACGGAACGTAGCGACATGGCAGAAAGGCAACGATAATTTTGCGTCACGGGATGGGAAACGGCGAAACTTTTGATCGACGGTGGATCCGTGGCCGGATCAACTTTTATTATTTATCGTTACTTTAAAGTCCGCGGTTTAGTTGGGTTTTATGGTTACCTTTAATGGCGCGCCCAATGTAGAACTTTCGAAACGACTCTTTGCCTTCACCTCTTTATACGGTGCACTTAGCAGCGACCGAACAACCCCTTTTCATGGGAAATCGATGGAAAACGTATCAAGGCGAGGAGAATGATGCGACAGAAAGAGAGAGAGAGAGAGAGGGGGAGAGGCGAAGGACACATTGTCGACCTCGATAATGTACGTGTAGTAGTAAGGTGTCACTGTCGTTTAGCCGGATACACAAAGAAAACTGTTTTCTGTTTCAGCTCGGCGATACGTTAAATCCTGAGCTGCAGATCATCACCAGTGTGTTCAGCAAGGTCATACATCGAGGTGAGTACTATCACGTCGTGTGCTGTCGTGAAGGGAAGCGTGAAATGTTCCTCTTCCGCTACTTTCCTAAATCAAGCTGGAAATTCCACCGTCCTTTCGGCTCTCTATTGCGTAATATCACGCTCGGTTGTATCTCGTCCGACGACGTGATAACTTTTTCTTCAACACCGTAATGGTAAAATGGAGTTCCATCGGATTTCGTGAGAACGTCACTCACTCTTTTCTTTTGGGGGGGTTGAGGTATCCGTTTGACTTGGTATCTCTTGGTAATCTTTTTTTTTTTTTTTACATATCTTGAAATAATATTATAATAATATTCCAGATTTTAATCAGTTTCATCTTGATATCTGTCACGTAAATCGTCTCTCTTTTTACATTTTATTATTTCCAGTTTAAATGAATAATTTTATAATTAATTAAACATGATTTATATACAAAAATAAATTGCGTGTAAATATCACATTATTTCACTCCATTATCAAACAATTATAAATTTGTAAGATATTCTGAAATTGACAGAAAACACGACGGATATCTAAGATATTCGATCGACTCGGTTACGAAGTAAGAATAAAATTTCGTATTTAACGCGTCCACGTTTTGCAAAATGGCATCGACATTCTACCTCCTTTGAACGGCAGTGAATACAGTAAATGCAGTCGGTATGTCATTGACGTCGAGACGAATCAAGCGACGTGTAATAATTATCCATTCGTGATCGCTCTCGCGTTGGTGCTTTTTACAGCGTACGCCGGGCGACAGACGACGTAACTACGCCGTATTGTGTCACCGGAACGTAAATCCTGAACAAGCTTCGAATGCAGTAGCTCGATACTAATTTCCTACAATACCGCCTAAATGCGTCGTTGAAATCGGCTCGGTCCTCTCCCCAAACTGACGGGGAATCTAATAGATATGTATGTGACGTCACTTAAGAGAGGAAATTTCGAAAAATGATGAGATCCGATTGCCTCGTACAGATTCGTGCGGAGATCCTCCGAAAGGAATATTTTCATACATGTATTCTCCGAAATATTTCGTAAAAATAGATTTACGAAGTCTCGCATTTTTTTCTCAGGCACATATTTTTTCTTGCATCTTAATCTTGTCGTTTTTACAAAATTTTTACAGTTTTTTTTTTAAACGCCGATATCGCATGATCGTAAATGTCGCCCGATACGACCGATCGCGAACATCCTCGTAAAAGACTCGGGGTCAAAGACATCTAAAGGGGTCAAATGCAGAGGGTTTCTTCGGGCTAAAAGTGTCTGGTATCGACGGTAACCGAAATTCTCGGCTCGTCCGACACAGCTGAAAGTCCTGAAAGACGACGCAATTAGTGGGCTCCCTCAAAAGACCGGTCGTCTTTAAAGAATGCGATGCAGGCAGAATCCAGGGGGAGATACACGGTTTCGCGTCGCAATGAATACGCGCTTCACGCATCAGATACTCGCGGTGGGTCGCTCTGCGGCGAGCTTCGAACGAAAAGCTTGCCCGGATGCTGCGGTCCGCTGGAGTTAACTGCGGATAATAAATAAAATGTCGGTGTGGGGGAAGAGAAAGAGAGAGAGAGAGAGAGAGAGAGAAAAGTGTGTCGGTTCCTCTGGCGGCGATATCCGAGTGAAGCTTAAGGGGCGGCGGAGAAGACGGCGGATGGCACTCGAGTCGCCGAGTCGAGAGAAAAACCTCCTATGGAGAGGAAAGGGCGAAGAGGGCAAAATGACTCTCTTAAGATAAAGAGTCACTTCGTCGACCGACGAGTATTCGCGCCAGCGGATGCGTCTTCGTTTTCGATGTTTGCGTCTGCATCGTCGTGAGATAGGATAGAATGCACGTTTTTTCGCAAATTGGCATTTTATTATAAGAACGCTGACTTGTATTCGGTTGAATAAGAAATGGATATCGCTTTTCCGGAGCCGGTTTCAAATACGGTTAATAACAGGACTCGCTGTATTATCTTTTAACTTTAAATGAAATATTATAGTTGATATGTTTGTAGCTAAAAAATCTCGAGAATTTATTCGCGAATTGTACGGAGACTCTTTGAAGAAACGATATCTCGAAAGCCGTTTTTCTTATCCGCTGGATGAAAAATTATTTATATCGTAATACGTGAATTATAAGTATGCTTTCCATTAAGAATGACAAGAAGTAAAAAGAAGCGGCGCGTGAGTATGAATAACGAGGAAACATTTTAGCGAAGAGTAAGAGTAATGAAGAAAACGCGCGAACCAACGGTGCAAATTACTTACAGCAATGCTTTGCCCGTGCATTTAAGTAAACGGAACAATGTTCCTAGACAAGTAGTTAATAAATTTCCAGCTTTCTAATTGCCATAGAGTAATTAGTGTACATCTCTTTTAAAAAGAAGAAAAAATTATTACTAAACTCGCTGAAATACTTCGTAATGTTTTCCAATAATAGAGCGCGATATAACAACAAATATGCACATTTCATGCAGGTTCTCTCCTGTGCAACTATATATAAATTCTGTCAATACGTCTCTCTTCATAATCACATCGCTGTGCATATTTTCTCTAAAAGCGCGTATAATACAATAATTCTATTATAGCAATTTAGATTAACCTACCAATTTTATCTACTAATTTTATCGCTTTCATATCACTGTTTATACGTATAGATACAGCAACATTCATGCAATATCAGTTATGGTTTACTGAACTATACGAAACACTGAAGTGGAAGGAAATCGTAGCGTTGTCAAAGCGTCCGATAACACGCGCATTACATTCGAGCGTGAATTGAATTACTATCCGCGATATACATATATTCGTATCGTTACGAATCCGCGTTCGCGGATTTTTCGTAACTTGTCTCGGGGTTATTAACGTATATAATCTCTCTCGTCCTCCTTACGATATTAAAATTAAATGGATGGGGCGCATAATGGATTTATACAGCGGCGCTCGCTCCTGCATCAGAAACGCGCGATCCACGTTTGACGCATACCGCGCCGCGACTTATGTACGCAAATTGCGCCCGACGTAAAATCGAAATATGACTCCCTCTTATATCTCTCGCGCCCCCTTTCTTCCTCTCGCCTTCTCTCTCTCTCTCTCTCTCTCTACTCCAGATTCCATCGTGCAAGCAACTCCCGCGATTTGCATCCGCGCATCCGCCGTTGCGCTGGCGAGAGCGACAAGAACGCTTTCTCGTTCAACTTGCGTGGCATAATTCTGCGAATACCGCTGCAGCTGGTCGCATTGCTCGGCGAGGAAGAAAATAAACTTTACGACCGGGTATTCTCGGGGATGTGTTCGGTCGGAGAGATGCGAGAGAGGGTGGCGAGAGACCGTCGATGCGCGCTCGATGCATCCCGAAGGATTTCGGATACCATTTGGTCGCGTGGTCGCCCATATAAGGATGTCCCTCGTTAAACGATTCGACCTGGAAGCGTGCCTAGCGCTTTTTACACGGTTAACACAATCAACGCTCCGGGGCGAGTATTGGGATAGATGAGGGTAAGGGGGTGAGGGGGTGAGGTCGATTTACAAGGGACGACGATGTCACACACTCCGGCCGTCCGGTGTGTGCATAAATCTGTATGCACGGCCGGGGGATACGGCTATGTGTGTATTTTAATCAATACCCTGTTGACACCGCGACCAGGGAACATAAATCATAAGACAATGGAAAATGGCGCGTGGGGGTGGAGCTACAGCAGGATCTAAGTATTCCATTGTCGTGTACGCGCCGCGAGAGACAGGCACGTTGCACATACAGTGGTCCACAATATATATAGTTGGTGTGTACGCGAGAAATTTATTTAACTTAAGCTTTTTATTAACTAAACGTGTTTTTCTTCGGTCCGAATATTCCCTAATAAATGGATCTGTTGTATGGAAACGATATTTTATAAAAAGTTTTTTTTTTTTATTTAACACGAACGATTTCGAGACAATTTCGTTCTTGAGTTAGTAAAATTGAAAAGTGAAGAGTTCTTTAAAATTTATTTTCACGCTAAATAACAAGCGAAGCGGCAAAATAACTTTCTTTTTTGCGAAAGATGTAATATCGAGCAATACACATATAGATGCAATGCAATGCAGTGCAATGCAATGCAAAATAGCCCGTATAGCCCTGATATAAATTTAATAATGCTCCTACGACAATGTGTACAATCGCGAGAAAGTAAGTACCTTTTCATTTATCCGCGCACAATATCCACTGCAAAATTGATTTCACCGGTATCATTAATAATAATGTCAGTAATGTCTCTGCCAAATCGATTTCGTGAATAATGCGTTTTTAAACCTTGATTAATAATGCGTATGACATAATCAACGATGATTTCGATTCAGAGCGGATGAATTGGAAAAGCGCGACAAAAAGTTTCGGGGCTTTATCGCGTATTTTCGAGGCGTATATCGTTTATTCGCACATAATTTTCGTAAACGCGCGAATACGCGTACTGTAATTATAAAACTTTTATTCTAACTGTATTTTTTCAATTGCCACATCAAATCTGCATTGAACGAAATTGTTCAATGCAGATTTGATGTGGCAATTTAAAAAATGTAGTTACAATATATCTGCATTGAAATTCAATGGAGTATGTCCATTAACACGAACTTTATATAACAATAATTTTCGCTCGATAAATGTGAATTTCGAGTATTCGTCACTTATGATACATTTTAATATGATATATTTGAAATGCTCGCTTCTGTAAATTGTTTCAAAATCGCGATGGAGCAAAAAAAAATTATTTGAAAATAATAGTCTTTCACTTGTACTTATATATGTAACGTTTAAAAACGAATTCTTCTTGAAAAATAACTGACGTTGATATCAATTTAGTATTATATAGGACATACATGTATAACATTTCTTCAGCTTCATACCTATTTCCACGATGTCAGACATGTATGTAATGAACACGCATAATTAATGTCAATCTATATTTTCAACGGCTCTGTGTCTTGATACAGAATAGAGAATCTGTGTCTTTTTATTTCTTGATTACCGCTGGCGTTTGTACGGGTACCGACCTATGAATTGAAATGCACTGATTTATGCGACCGTATACACGCACGCACGCACGCACAAAAGGGATGCTCCGATGTATATGTATGTATATAGGCATAGTAATCCGAACCGAGCGACGAAGCGAGCAAGCATGCGAGTGCGCGTGCGAGCGAGACGAAGCACTCGAGGAGAATATTCGCAGCTAGGCTTCGCTATATACATCCCCGGCCATTTACTCCGCGCACACCCGTTACACGAGCCGCCCGGCGAATGCCTACGTATCTACTACGAAATGTAGATAATAGATGAAATATTTGCGCGGTATGCGTGGTATTAAACCGACACCCCTGAAATTGTATTTTATAGCTACCCCTGCCACCGACGGGCCCACTCTCACAACCCCCTCGGAGTCTTGATCCCCCGCCACCCCCGTTTTCCCTCGACTCTCGACGACCTCTCTCTCTCTCTCTCTCGTTCGCTCTCTCGTTCGCTCTCTGTCCTCCTCTCGCGCGCAACTGCACAATCGTATACACAACGTCGCAATACGGCGGTAGCAAAACCACCCCCTTCCACCCTCCCGGTCCTCCCCGTCCCTCCAGACGTGGCGTTTTGCCATATAACGAAACGCCAGAAACCAGTTTGCAGATCTGGCCGTTGGGAGGCGCGAGGTATCTTTCACCCGAAACGTTTCTATCTTTCAGGGGTTGCATCCCTCCCCCCCTTTCCCGACACAACCCTGCCGCATCGTGATCGCGCGCTCTCTCTCTCCCCCCCTCTTTTTTTTCGCTTTTTTCCCCTCTGTACCCTACGCGCGCGATCTCCCTAGTCGATAGAAATATTTTTCGCGACTACGAGAATTGGAGGCGGAGAATTTATCACACTGACAGACCATCCTCTCTCTCTCTCTCTCTCTCTTTCTCTGTGCCGAGGGCTAACAGCAATCCACTTTTTCGGTTTTCTTCGCGCAGGACGCGAGGAAAGCTAAGAACTATGATACAAACTCTGATATACGATGATAATCGGGAATACGAAAAAAAAAAAAATAGTATTTAAACGTTATTCGTAAAAATAACATTTTTCTGTAAATTATATTCTCGCGAAAAAGAAATAATATATTATAATCATACAGCGCATAAACGTCTCCGGGATTGTGATTGACGCTCGTAGTTGTAATTATAATGTTTAATCAGCGAGGCGCGCATTTAATATGACGTACTCGATAGCGGAATGAGTTATAAAAATAACACGAAAATCATGTGTAATGACCGATACGATGGATTTGATGTAACGATAACATATGCAGCGTGGTTTTATATACATGCTATTATTTATCCGATACGGTGTATATTTTACATCGGGGTTGTGCTACACGTACATATGACATACTATGATGCTTACCTTACTTTCGAATCGATTCGAGATCGGAATATGTTATGCTGATAAGAAATGTGCAACAGCTATTCGAGTTCAGATTACGTATTCTACACGCATAAATAAGAACTAATGTATTCTTTTTTATTTAATCATTGTTTTATTTAATCGCAATTGTATGTAATGACATTTTAAACTGTAATTGTCAGATATCCAAATAATTTTTTATTATAATTTTATTATGTCAAAAAGTCATAAACTCAGAAATAATGAAAATTAAAAATAAATAAAATTAAATTCATTTAATTAAAGGATCTTAAAAAGTCCTAAACAACAATATTTAAAAAAATCATGTTTATGATGCTCAGTTTAATAATAAATCAATTGTTTGAGCAAGATAGTTTCTAATTCATTTCTCAAAATATTTTGACATTTATGTACATGAGATTATATTAAAAATCATTACGATTACCGTCTTGAGCTGTACATCAAAGGAAGAAGGAAAATAATTATATACCATCGTTCTTGTCTAGCTATAAGCTCGACCGAGATGATATAAGACAGAGTAAACTGGCTCAAGAGCTTGGTCAGCCCCAAGCCGAGAATTATTTCACTTGGCAAACAAGAATCTCGTTTCGAGAAATCGAGCGGCGACCTTAATATAGCGATTCGGTGAAATCGACGAATCCTTGTGCGTCAAACAACACATACACACAGACACACACACACACACAAAACGTACGCGTCGACATTCGTTACGTGCGTCGAGGATGTTCTTATATTGCGATTATCGGCGCTGTCATCATCATTATCCCGCCGTTGTGTGCCGGCACCATTAGGTACGGTCAATTTTCCTAAGAGCGCCTCACGTTATTCCCGATGATACTCAACTTCCACGCAACGAGCCGACCGCGTGTTGTGCGTGCGACCCTCAACGGAAATATCAGCGACGGCCACCGAGACGGCGGGCGCGTTCGATAATAGATAATGGTGCGTCGACACGGATTTGCGTCGACCATGAATTATTAAACGGGAACGTGCTGTGTATCCCTTTTCATGTCGAAAATCGCTGTTCTTTCACGTGCGTAGAAGACTCTCGATCCGGCTATCCGCTATTATTATACGAGGCGTCCGGTAAATTTACGGTGCAAGCGATGAGAAAGCGAGATTCCTCTCTTGAAAAAACAAATAACAAATATAAAATAAATTGTCTTGTTTGGTTAAGTTTATTTTCGAGAAAAAACGATATCCAATATATATATATATATATATATATATATATATACAATGAACATGCAGCGCGTCTATTTGATTATACTTGGCTCTCTATATACGGGAGTTATTTGTTGGTAAAATGGAGTTCCTCTCTCTACATACAATGCTCTTTTCTTATAACGGAAATTTAATTTACGGCTCGATTATCGGGATACCAGAAGTCGATACTTGAAAAAACTGCGGCGAACGACAAATCTCGAGCGAGTTTTTGAGGAAAAATCCATTTTCAACTTTTCTCAAAACGAGGACTCGGGGAAAACTTACGCGATAATTCCGCGATCCAATACTATCCTCCTTATAGCAGTTCTCGCAATATATAATACAACCGCGTTGCCTCGTTTAATCTCGCTTGTGTGCGGGAGAACGTATCAATAGCAGTCGCTCTCCCAGCCGGGCGGTCTTTTCTCAGGCTCGCTCCTCTCTCTTTCCCGGGGAAGGAGTTAATGCATTTCATTAATCACCAGGAGGACCTTTTCACCCTCGCATCCCGTCCATCCCAACCCTGCTCCACCTACGTCTCGTTTGCCGCGGACGATACAGAAGCAGTTGATATTTCCCCGTCCTCTCGGCGCCTCGTTATTATTACTTGTCATCTCGCCGGATTTCTTTCTCCCCAATCTTTCCTCAAGCTCTATTTATCCCCCTTCCCTCTCCCCCATCCACCGGTTCGCCGACCTCGTTCGTCGGAGGGGGATGAAATCAGGACGCGGCGATAAATAAAAATAAAACACGCACGCACACGGCTTGTAAGACGCGGTCGGTACTCGTCGACGCTGAAGGGCGCGGAAAGGGAGCACCAAATGGCGAATGTAGGGACGACACGGGGGATGGGAAAAGGGGGGGGGGTGAGAAGGAGATCGGCGGCGTGTACGCTTCAAGAAAGGCTTGACAGCTTCTACTTTTTGCCGTCGCAGCCCCTGAATGGCGGCGTTCCTAAGAATATCTCGGCGCGGAAGAGACCCAGAAGCGGATAGAGGCGAGGGGGTATCATCGGAAGCCCCCGACACACACACACACACACACACACACACACACACACACACACACACACATACCTTTTAGGGTTGGAGGATCGTTTGCCTCTGTGCGAGGCAAAACGGCAGCTCCCTTGTGCCGGATCTGCCATTTGCGAGAGCGCGCTCGCCTATCTTTAATGTCACGGACTCAATACGAGAAATAGACGGCGACGTATATAGTGACATTTTGATGAAGCGCTCACTTCGTCGCGCTTATACCACCGGCGAACTTTCGCGTCATGGAGGCGAAATCGTCGCTGCGCGTTACGTTACTACTTCAAACGGACTCGTTAGGACGGTTAAATGCATTTAGAGTGTTTCCGTTGTGTCGTGAGGCAATTTGCTATATACGTCTAGTAGATTTTACCCTCTCTCAGATTTGACGGCTGTTGTGCGGCATTCGTGGCTGATACCTCACTTCTTCAATTTTCCCGTTTACGTGCGTTTAATTCTTCGCTATCATTTTTACATTTTTTTCTGGAGATGCAATATAAAATAAAAAAATAATAAATGAGAGACAAAGTGAAAGAAAAGCTTTAATATGATACTTTCAAAAATCTCGCTTTTATATTATATTTATATTTCTAAATAAGTTAATAAAACGAAAAGAGAGATGATGGATGCTGCATTTGATGTAGCGCGCATAATGCATGTAATCTATACGATCTGAGTAAATTTAACTGTATTCTCGTAAAATGCGAATAGATGGTAGATTGTGTCCGTTCGTGTGGAGCGGTGGTCGAGCGCACTCGTGACGTCACGGATCCGAAGAAATAGATGCAATATATACGGAGGATGTTGCGGAGCGAGTGGAGTCCGTGTTTAGATGTTAGCTATGTAGGACCGCGCTATCGTGGATTATATGTATCCCTTTATTTGTGGATAAACTGGCGCGGGCGTGTGTACAGACGGTTCAAGCCGGATTCATCTCGTCCACGGAACGAGATTCGCGTAATCTTATGTATACGTACCCGAGAGAGAGATAGATGTACATGGCGATGGTGTACTGCGGGTGCGTCTTTTCCGGTTCCTCCCGGAAATGCCCGAAGGAATTGTCGATTGGTAAACGGCTTATCTCGCGCATCGCGCGAGCACTGGTCGAGGAATAATTTTTGCGGTTTAAAAAAAAAAAAGAGAGATCGAGATGTACGTATATGTAAAAAAAAAGAGAAACCACCAGGGGAGGGGAAGGAGATACTGGACGGAATCGAAGGTTTCGCGCATAGATGAAACCGCGCGGTAACATACTTCCCGGTGTCCGATAAATACGATCCCCGGTGCGAGCGTGTGAGCGCGCGCTTCCGGGATTCCGAGCGAAAGATTTATTTTCACCGCGCATTCTGAAATGATGACCTTTTACGCTGGATTTCGCCCCGCGCACGTTACGTAGGAAAGATACAAATCACTTCTGGACGTTTGCGGCGGTTACGAACGGGGCGCATCCTACCGTATATACACTCGAAACCCATCGCTCGCTCTCTTCAAAAGTAAATCCCGTCGACACGTATCTCGGATATAGTTGATGGTGTTCGAAACATTCATTTCGCCCCGATGCTTCATTCGTCAAAATCGACAGCCGCGCGTATATATAAATATTTAATTAAATTATAGTTACAAATACTCTCGTCGCGCCTCCGTTAATCTCGTCGTCTCGACTTCCTTTTCTGTTTGCATTACTTTTATTCAATATTCGAAGTATGTTGTATTGAAAATTCTTTCAATACAACTTCGCTTAGAAATTAGAAATTAGAATTTATTCAAATTTACTTGGAATATTTGGAAAGGGAATTTATATTTCTCTATTTTTTTCGAGCTATTTATTTTTAAACATTAAAAAATGTTTATATTATTTTGTGATTTTTTTCATACAAGTTCTCACGTTTTATAATAATTATGTCTGTTTAAATATAATTATGTTTGCGAATGGCAGCTCATGGTTGAAACGCGCAAGTCCCCCACTGTCGATGGAAAGTTATGCGAGGGTAGTGCATAATGCATTAGGTATACACATTCTGCATGAGATGCAGATATTTGCGGAGTGACGGCTTACAAGCGCGTCGCATATTGCTTGTTCTTGTAATTCTACTATTTACTACAGGTTATATGATACATTTACACGACGCGTTCGAAATTATAACTCCCTGAATATGCAGAATCAACGGGTGCATTATTACTTGCGAGAGCATTACGGCTTAAGTGCAGTACCATTATCTCAGTGGAAATGACATTTGCCGATGATGCTTTTGCGAGGCATTACGAAAAAGAGCGGAGAACTCATAAATACATACATTGTTATTAATGCGAGTTTAGAATCGCACAGCTTCGTCTTATTACTTGTACGAGGAAAAAAGTTAAATTTTGCCATCGTGATCGAATTATGAGACACCAAATTGAATGTGCACCAGCATTTCTCTGTACGTGTGTATATATGCACAGAAATACTGCATATATAAATTGTACATAAATATACATAACGCGAATACATGGCCGCCTTGTGCACGATTTATGTATGTTTGTACGGCGCCAATCATTGCCGGGATTTCTCTCGTTCGTTTTCCGTTTGCCACTCTTTCCGGGATTCATCGTCGTTTTTCCGGCCTACCTGCAGAATGCCAAAAGTTCAAAGGCGGATTCGTGGAGCCATTCGCGAATATAGTTTCGTCCGCCAAGCGCGAAAATGGCCTCGCAACGAGCATTCTCGCCGTCATGAATTCCTTGGAGCGAAAGATTTGTATCGAGAGTGTGAATGCACGGAGTGATGCCTTTTACGCTTTAACGATCTTCTATAATCCGCATACGTGCCTGTACCATCGGTAAAAGTAATACGAGACTCGTTGTGCACGCGCGGATAATCGGTTGAATTTATAAGAATGCTGCCGTATCGTGTGCAGTTGCTCTCCGAAATGTTTCTTCTCGGTTGCTGAATTTTTACCGATGTAAGAGTCGAGTGTCAAAGGGCGACGAAAGCGTCTATGAAAACGGAATAATTCACGGAATAATTCATCGCTTCGTGCGATTCCCACGCTTCAACGCTCTGTGCCTTGATGTACATGCACTGGCAGATTCTAGGGGTGGGGGATTGTGATTAAAATCTCTCCCTTCCAAATTAAAAAAAAATCAAAATTGCCGATTTCATGATTTAACGTCGTCTATTGAAGATGTTTTAGGTGAAATGGCTAAAAAGAACTCAAGGGCAATCATTTAAATAATGAAGAAAAAAAAATTAAAAAATGTGTAAAAATAAAAAAAAATATATTTAAAAAAAATTTAAAAAAAACGAAAAAATAGAAAACATTTTTAAAAAATTAAAAATGAGATCACAAGTTTTGCCACGTCCTCGTCGTTTATTCTGGAGTAAAAGCTAAGCGTGATACCAAGAAAAATATCAAACAAGAAATAATTTGGCCCAAAAAACCTCCCCATTATCGATGTCAGGATCCGCTAGTGTGTACGTACATGCACGGCTAAATACATGCAGATATCATGTCCCGAGGGCGAGTTTTATTTACTTGGTACTTCTCGTGCGATTGTCATCTATAATTCGCGCTTCCAGTATCGTTTATCAGCATTCTGCATAATGTACAGAACTTGCGCGGGGTAACTGCATTAACACCGTCTTTTAATCTCCTGCTTCTTAATCTGGATCTCTTAATCCCAGAGTACATACATTTCTCTTTTACGATCTCTTATCAGAAATCTTAACGTTTAATTAAACTTTTAAGGGCATTTAATTCTTGAAAATCTCTTCAAGAGCCTTAAAAGTATCACTAACTGATCTCGCTTGATTTAAAGTAATTGCAGCTTGTATTCTTGGAACTCCTTAGTGAAATTCGATAATCAATATCGATATTCAGTCTCGTCCAATGATATCATCGCGAGACAAATCTCATTACGTGCGAGATAACGAAAGTTATACGCTGATACCCAAATAGCGCTCTCTAACTCTTGTCAATATTTTATCTTTCAGGTGACACCGCGCCTGTCCGCTATCTGTCTCTGAAAAGCCTTCTTCCGGATACCACCGGTTACATGACTTACGAGGGCAGTACAACGCATCCCGGCTGTTGGGAAACGGCGGTGTGGTTGATTCTCAACAAACCAATTTACATCACGGCACGAGAGGTAAACACATCGATGTTATCGATGCCCGACTTTTCTCGCGGTATTTTTTTTTTTTTTTTTTTCGTCCCTCCAAATTCTCCCCGGGCTGATTCGGGAGTTCGCGTGTCCCGTAATCACAATCGGACCAATCGAAAAGTAACAAACGCGAAGTGATAAGACGGCAGTAGTTTTGTCGGATCGATCAACGAATCGCATTATTCTCACGGTGTGCATTATCTCTGTCATTAGCTGTACGCCCTAAGGAAATTAATGCAAGGCCCTTCCAGTACGCCGAAAGCGCCCCTCGGTAATAATTCCAGACCGTTGCAGGGTCTTCATTACAGAACTGTGCGAACAAATATCGATTTTGCCAAGGTAATATAACACTGTGATTATGTTATTCGATATTCCCGTGCAAAGAACGCAGTAGTGTCAATCAAGGTAATTGGCATACTATCTACAGTAAATGTTCACATTACAGGGTTAAAAGAAAAAAAAAACAAATATTTATATTTTTTTTCTCTCTCTCTTAGAATTATTTTATTAAAAAAAAAAAAAAAAAAAAAAAAAAAATTATTATTTTTTAACGATTATAAAATTAGCAAAGTTTATAAATTTCAAATAAACATTATTGATTTCTTTAGAGAACCGTATTTATAATTCTCTTATTAAATATTGCAATGTCTGTGTGAGACTTAATAGTAGAAAATATCAGTGTCGTAAAATATCTTGATCGACCGTAGAAGAATCAGTCTCGTCAGAATTTTCTCGCGAGAAGCTGCAACTTAAATGTACTTTCCATGTTATTCCGGCAGCGGGGAAACGCCAAGTGTCCGTCGATGGCGCAGGACATGCATTATAGAGGTAACACACGATGTTAGCCAGGCTCCAGGAGCCCCTAAACTTCATGCTTCAACGCGAAGGGATCGTCTCGATGAGAATTTGAAAAGATGACTTTTTCCTTCCAGCCAACACGTGGCGGGACGACGGCTCCCTATCGCACAACGTAGTCTGAAGCCGTCCCGCGGTAGGACCACGAGAGGGGACTTTTTTCTAAAGGAGGTTCTGAAACGAGACGAGTTCATATAACGCGATACAAGGAGGGTGAGGAAAAGAGCTGATTTTTAACAACGGAGAACGAAAAAGGGTTTGCCGTGGCTGTGCGAAAAACGGACGTAAATATTGAATGGTTGTATGTAAACTAAGGGGCGAAATAAAAGTACCGTAGCGATTCCTATGTGTCTCCAAGCGGACGTACAAGTGTAATACAACCATCATTTCGTGAAAAGGTTACGTATATAATTTGTAGATAAGTTTTTATCGCAAGAAAAATATATAAAGATTGAATTTCGTTTCAACATTCTCCGGAGTAGCAAGGACAAAGCTGCGTGTTGCTACAGCATTAATGTAATTCTCATAACACGAGTGATCAAAGGAGCTTTAAATGTCTCGGTGGGATGCGAATTTTTGTTCAATGCTGTTTGTAAGTTTACGCATATACAAGATTGTAACAGTTATCAGGGATGGGCGTATAAGTTATAAAATAATACTTATTATAAACTAAACAGTGTAATTTTGTAAAATGGACAATATAGCGCACACTTTCAGCTGATGAGTGAATGATTCCTATAGCGAGACGATAGGCACTGTTTCTTGAGATAAGAGAAACAAATTTTTTTTTTCTTCAATGCCCATCGCTGATAATCACACTCTACTCGTTCTGTTTTCACGTGAAAAAATCGTGCGAATAAAACGACTGCTTGAATAATTAATCCCGCTGATAAGCCTGTAAATCGGTCGAGTTATTTGACAGGTTTTTGTCAATTACTGCGTAGCCAATGGCGATACGATGTGAACGATGTAAAGCGAAAACCGTTACGAAACGCGGGGAAGGGAAAATGGGATGCGGGGAAATGAAGCGGAAGCGCGGGAAGAGACGAGACGATCGTGATGGATCTCGGTAGAAGATACAGAAGAAGAAATAGCCGGTATCACGGTGGAGAGGAAGGAAAGGAGATCGGGGAGGGGAAGGTGGAGAGGCGGGGAGAGCAATTTCGTAATAGCTTCGGGATAGAGAGGAGTAGGTTAATAAAGAAGGAATGGTTCGGAAAAGGAAGAGATTAGGATGAAGTCATGTGGTAGATCAGCCGCGCGGAAGAGAATGCTGGGCTCTCTCTCCGTTAGCTTAGCCGATGGACGAATAATCCGGCGCGCTTTTGTATATATAAAACACAGATACGGAAAATGTACACGAACAGACATTACCTAAGATAGACGTTAAGCAGTGAAAAAAGACGAAATTCTTTTAGGGAGAAGAAAAAAAAAGCGTGTGTATAGAGAATAAAAAGTTGTATTATAAATCGAAAAAGTGAACGTTTAACAATTGTGGTTAATAAGTAACGGTAACAATAAAGGCGACGTTATATTGTACAGCAACAGCGGCCGCTGTGTTTCTCTCTTGCAATCAATTCTTTTTGTGGATATAATTATTTGTATCGATTATAATTCTTTTCTTTTTTACTTTCTACATAGATCCTACGCATCCCCATTTCCTACGATCACGCCATTCTATTTTATTCGAGAGATATTCGGCGAGATAATCTCGTCGAATAATTTGCAACGACATCGTACGTCAACGCTACAAACGATGATCCAACTACTTCGAGGTAAATTAATAAATTTTGATAATACTCGCTAATTTTCGAACCCGAATCGCTTAAGAGAAAGTTCGGTTCGGCACGCCTCTCAAAGTTGGGCATTACAAATTTCTTTGTCGACGTGCGTCAAGGATAAGTCAAAGTTCCAACGATGCTCGCCAAAAGTTTCGCGCTCTCGAGCATCAGGACTATGCTCGATCCCAAAAATTCGAGCGAGCTGACAAATTATCCGGGACAAAACTGGGTTGAACACCGGCCCGAAGTTCATGCCTTGCCCTGCGAGACCACGTTTCATCCTTAATTAATTATCTCCTGCAACTTTCGCGGGACGCGCTTTCCTTTCTCTCTCTCTCCCTCTCTCTCTCGAGACGAAGAGGTAAGTGGATTCTATTTTATCAATTTGCGGAATAATTTATACGCGCGCGGCAGAGAAACTGATTGCCCGTCAGGGCGCGATATTCTTCACCGTTGGCGTCTTCACGCTTCGCGTCCGTTATACAATTTGACGTTGTTGCAATTTAATCACGGTCGGCGAAGGACTCGAGCGTGCGGCTGCACGCAACGCGCGGCTTAAATAAGGTCACTGACTATGTAATTTGACTGTGCGGCTAGTAATTGGTCCTTGAAGACGAACGCGAGTAATGTAATTAACATCGCTTTATATAATAATCAACTATTCGGAAATTCATTCTCTCAACAATTCTCGTCACGTGAGTGACTTGTGTCAAATTTTATTAAATTCGAGATATAATTATGCCAAACACAGTGCGATATGGAATAATATATGATGAACGGGAATACTATTGAATGTTCCGAACACATCCTGAAATTCAGATTAGCGTGTACACTTTGAGAACTTGTGCGCTCAAGCTCGAATTGCGATATAATCGCCGTCTCATTGCGGATTTCGTTATTTTGACTACGCGAGCAATTTTTCAGTCAAACGTTCTCCCAACGTTCTACCATCTACCGTACTCGCGCGCGTGTGTCAGCTTAAACGAATGCAACGAGAATTTAAGAAAGGTGAAGGAGGAGATTCGCCGAGAATGTGCTGAGTGAGTAGCTGGGCTCGGGTTACATGCAGCAGCAGGCAAGAGGATGTAAGAGAGATATGCTTACCGAGCTCAAAGTTCTTTGAGGGGAAAAAAGGTGGGAGGGGAGGGAAGGGCGAATAAAGAAGGTAGAGGAGAGAAGCAGTCACGTGACGTTCTCGATTGAAGAAGCGGTCGGGGAAGAGGAGTCCTTGCACTCTTTTATGGAAATTAAGGACGTGATTTCGGATTCCCACGAGTACAGGTTTCATCCACCTCCGTCTTCTTGCCGCTTCCTGCTCGTCGTACTCTCTGAGGACGCTTCGTGACTGCGCGCGGTATCATCCCCATTTTTAGATATGTGCAACGCACGCATATATGTATGTACGACGTCGCAAAAATACATACAATATCGCAAAATCAGTGTAACACATTTATACGGATTTTATATTTCGGACTATCACTATGGTCGTTTTTCTCGTTTTCCTTGATTTCTTTGAATCAATGTCTTTGACAAAAATTTCATCGAATTTTTTTTTCTTCTCACTGTTTTCATTCCAAGCTACGAGGCTTCTAAATCTTTCTAAATATTTATATACGCGAGATATGCATATCTATTTGCACCGCCAGATGCGATCTGTTACCAGTAAAAGTTTTATCGGACGACATAAATATGTCCTGCATACTTCGTATATTTTCGCCTATCTGTATCTTATGTCCATCATGGCGAAAAGTGCGCGCGCGCGTCTCGCGAAGCATTGAACCCTCGAGCAAAACACGCCAGATCTAAATATGAAACAATTTCCTTGAAGCTTAGTGGCGCGGTGTATTGACGAAACGCGTATCGAACACGTACTGCAGTGCCAATTTAATCAGACGTTTCCTTCCGTTCGATATCAGGCGCGGCCGTTGAACCGCCGAACGCGGTTAGATGAAATGGAAGTTAGGAAATAATAACCGAAAGTTGAATGCAAGTTCATTTGGCTGAAACTGCTTTAACGTGCATGCAACAACGATTGCAATATCCTGTCTTATTCCACGAATGCGAGATGGCTCAAAAGTTAGCGTCCACTTCCACCCTTTCTCTCTCTCTTTCCTCGCTCTTTTAAATATTTATAAACGAATAATTAAATCAAAAGGTCAAAATTTAACAATGTGTGAAATGTAGAATCCGAAATAGATGTAGTAATTATTTTTGTTCTCTCTCAATGTACCTTTATCAAGGAAATATCAATTTCTCATTTTCGCGTATTTTCTCGAACTTCTGTGAACGTTGCATTTATATTTGCGCATACTCGGAAAATTCTGTGTTGAAACTGTTATTATTTCGTTTCAACACAGTTATAGCCGATGTCGGCTCCCATGTTAGAAGCGTTATTCCCATGCGAACAACCGACACGTACAGCTACTTCGCTCGAGGAGAAGCTGGAACTTTCATAAACGCGTTTACGCATTGCTTTAAAAAGTTTAATTGATAATTAAAGGATCTTGTTGCACTAAGACTGCTTAAAAGAGCAAATATAATTTAACTTTATATTTCAGTCAGTTTTCGTAGCGAAAGTTATAGATTTAACTTCGAAATTAGTTATTGCCACTTTACTAAAATTCTTTACGTTATAACTATGACCTTTAATCGAGACGACGCCGTCTTCGGGAATATCCGAGTAAAACGGTCGTAGGAATTTAGTGTTAACGTATTAATAAGATGAGATTGATGTTCCTTTCCTTTGATTAATACTGATAATCGGGGCAGCTCATCGCGCCGAGAGTGCGGTCGTATCGCGGATCAGTTCATCGTAAACGGAAGACTTTAATTCGCGGAGTAACCGTGAAAATAGAAAGACGGATAGCCTCAAGCGTTGGGGGAATGACAGGGGGATAGATCGTTCGAAAAAGATAACCGGCGAGAGGCGAGCGGGGTGGGGGTCGGGCGAGACGTTAAAACTTATCGCCGCTTTCCTTTATGCCTGCCGCCGATAGATGAGACCGAAACGGCGCGAGAAAAGACGAAAGGAGAGGTAAGATCGGGAAACCATCGACCATCGTGGTCCGCGGCCACGTGGAGGCGAGTTCAGGGTTTAGTTGGTGAGAAAAGGATGGCGGGGGAGAGTGGCCGGATCATGACTGCACAGCGCGCCAAGGAATTATGGATACCATTATACGAGAAAGATTAGAGGTCCTCGTAATATTTTTATTACCTCGTCTCACACGTACGTTAGTTCACATCGGGTCGGATGATCTTCACACAGGCAAACGCGCTCTCGCGCAGACAGGACACAAATTGCCGCGGAGAGTAGATCGTGTCTTGAGAGATAGTTGGGGTCGCCCTCCTCTCATTCTCGCATTAAGAAAAGATCGACGACGGTGAAGGAGAGACTGTATCGCAACGAGAGGGGAACTTGAGAAATACAAATCCAGTCCATCTTATTATTTTGTTGCCAGAGAGAGCATCGTGACTAATTCATTTAAGTATATATAAAATTATCATTTTCCTGTTTATTCTCTCAACTCTTTTTAAAATCTCTAAATTATCTCTAAATTCTAAAGAAACAAGGCGTTTGAGAGAGAAATTTTATTTGTCTATATTAATAAACGATGATAAAAAAATAATTTCAATTTTTTTTTTATTATTGGAGATAGTGACGTGAAATAACGTGAAAGATTCCATCGCAAATTGTAACGAAACTTTGTAACAAAGGCATAATATTATTAATATTATTATTAGCATCTGTGTGATGCGTTTATAAGCCAAATAGTGCAGGTGCTTCGTGTAATTACGTTTTTCCGGCTTCGGCATTTATTATATTTCCCTTTCCCGCTTGTCGAAGCCCATAAAATACAATGGCCGATTATTAATTTGCCTAAGCCCGTTGCGCATATTGTTTCCCAAAACCGATGATCGCATGCTAATGGTGCGCTAAAACGCACATTGGATTTACGTACGGATATAGTTTTATTTTAACTACAAATAATATTTTTATACACAGCTTCTTACGCGACCCGTGAGATTGGTTGGTTTCGTCGAATTATTGTATTCACAGCTATTTCTCTAAAGCGGGTGCAATTATATCGAAAATCAAAGAATGCAATTATATCGCATTTAAATTATTCGCATTCCAGTGCAAAATGATTGCATTTTTTTCCCGGTGACCAACAGGCTGAATAGATTAAACTGAAATATGTCGGACAGACGAATGGTAAATTTAAAATCTCTGGGATTCCATCCGCGCTATCGCTGCAGCGAGAAAAAAAAAATACAAACCTGCTGTATTTTTCCGATTCGTCGCTGATGGTGTAGCATAATAAAAATGCGATTCAGTCATCCTTCGAATTCCTACGGCCATTGCGCGATATGGACGCGCCGGGGGACAAGGGATCGTTTTCATTCAACGACAAAGAATCGGCTTACCGCCTTACAATGGCAGGCGGAGAAACGATTTTCCCCCGGAATCGTGAAAAGGAGCAAACCTCCGTAACGGACTTACCACATCCGAACAATCCGACGCCAGTTTGAAAGACTTTATATCCCTTTCATCGTTTCTACTGCACCTGATACTTGTGTCACCCCGTCCACTTTTACGCCACGCCGATCTTTGTTGGCTGCATACATAATTGTTGCGGTCGATAATTTTCTTCAAATCGAGTAATAATTACATTTCTTTCATAATTCACGCTTCTTACGCAATGCTGGATATGTGTAGGAATGCTGAAAACGTATAGGATATGTGAACGTGGACATGGACGCGATAAATGTCAACTGCGACGTTTAACTCTCTCTCTCTCCTTGTATGTTTTATTTTAATTTATTCTCTAGTATTGTGTGTTATATATTCCATTAACAAATTTTTTTTTCTTTTAAGCAATACTTCGCGGATTCGTTAATAATCGATTACAGATTTTGGTTCAGCATTATATACTTATTCATAGCGCTCTAATTAATTTCCCGTGGGCATAATCTTGCACGCGACGACACTTAACGCCAAAAGCAGAATATTGGGAACGTCGAAAATGTCGACAAAGCTGACAATGTACCCGGTCCAAATTCCGGCTAACATTTCACGCGGCTTCAGCAATAGCCCCTTGATATGGCCTTTGTGCATATCACTTGTAGATCAATTAACATTGCTCGTGCCACATTTGTCACATTCACTCGAACTAATTTAATAAAGCAGAGACAGCCACCGAATAAACTTCGATCAACCTGACGTACAGAGAGCACGAGGATCGAGATAATTAATATAAATCTGACGTACGTCAGAATCGATAGAAAAATTTGAAGGATTGTTTTCGAAATATCCGCATTTTCTTCCGACTGCAAAAGCGATATACTTCCATTTAAACGGTTCGTTGTTTTTTTTTTAAAGCGCACGGTGAATATATATTTCCGAAACAACGATCACAGAAGCTTTCAAAATTGCAGTGATATTCGATCGCGCCACGATGATACTTGTGTACGCGGTTGAGTGGGATGCACGCAATTGGTAATTACCCACGTAATTAATTACAGGTCTAAGTGGCCAAGAGCATCTCTCCAAGGAGACAATGGTACAATGGAAGTGGGACAATGGAACGATTATAGAATTACATGGTAGGCGTCTTACGTATCCGGCGTAACACAGTACGTGCGTCTTATTGTTATCATTAACAATGTAGCTAACAAATTTCGCAAAAAGCTCGCACTAAAACTCATCAAAAGGAATATCGAAGCATGTGGCATGCTTACATAAATAAGCGAGAATTGGCGGAGAGCATTTTCGAAAAAAAAAAAAAGCACTCGAAGTTTTGCAAAACACGAACACACGAGGAAACGTGAACTACATACATGAGGATGAATCCGCGAGACGAGGGAGAAAATGAAGGAACTTACGACAAGAAATTTCGAATTCACTTCATCCCTTACGACCGCGCTCAAGAGTGCGTCTCTTCGTTCTGTCTCCTCGGCCCTTCTTTCTTTCCCTGTACAGTAAACTTTGCGATATCGCGCCGGCTGCCCTTCCCGCTTGTTTTCTTGCAATCTACGTTCACGTGAATATTTTACAAAAACTAGAAGGATACGGAGCGAGTGCCGGCTGGACGATATTACGTTTTGGCGTTTTGCCATCACACGACACGTGACTCGCGCGAAACTTTGCCGAAAGAAACATAGAATCTGCCCATTAATATGAAACTACGCTAGAAAGTATTTGTACGCGGAAAGAACAAAAAACCGGATTAGCTTAACCCCACTTCCAAAAAAAATATCGTTTAATTCTTAACGATATACATATAACCAATTCTATAAATTCTGATGCGTCGAAAATGTGTGCAAATTTTTACATTTTTTACAACATTCTACATATGTAAGTGTGATCCAAATAAGCTGCGAAAATGTAAAGTAAGAACCAATAAGCAACTTCCTCTATATATATTCGTACAATATTATCGTTCTCATATATCCGAAATCGATTCGTATTTCTCGCCAGAGAGAACGTTTGAAGAAATGAGAGATGCTCATTTACATAACTGCGTTAAAGGGAGTATATTTTATTCCGGTTGTGGGGCAAAATAATGCACGCGGAGGCTCGAGGCGGCCGGACCGGCGTTGCCGTTCTAATCTAAATAATCAGAAATATTCTAACATTATTGAATTTATATACCGCTGCCCAAGAGCTTCCGCGGTAGATCGCTGCTGCGCCCGGCAACACGATAAAAGTGGAACAAACTTAACTTTCCCCTCCCATTTTCGCTAGCATGCGCTCGATGCATCACGGTTTGCACGACCCACTGATTCTGTTACGGTCCTTTTTTGTCCTCCGCGACTAAAGGGAGGCTAAACTCTATTTACTCTTCATTACGGCCTAATGAGCGATACATTAGCAAATTTTAACATGTGTGAGAGCATGAATAAAGTTGTTTAAACTTATGCGACCACGTTATCAAAATTAAGCAAAACTGTGCAAGATGTATTATTTTGCATTCATGGACACAGCAAAATAATACACCTTGGGAGTTGCACAGTTCTGCTTAATTTATATATGGGCAATTCCACGTCAAAAAGGACAAGAAATGTGACCTCATATTTTTTAAATCAATCGAAACTTTTTTTCACGTGAAATATATATAAAATAAGGAGATATGTATTTTTGTATTTGTTCGAAATATTTTTTTTGTAGAAGTTATAAACAACAAAATTTTCGCGAAGAATGAAGAAGTTGTCAATTTTAAAAATTAATATCCCTGGTTATATTTGTCGTAGAGAAATTTTCAAAAATGCATTTTAATGCTAAGGAGACAATCTTTTTTATAAAAATAGTTTAAGTTACAAGAAATTGCTAATTACAATTGTTGTAAATAATTGAAATGTTTAATAATTTTTTTCACCAAAAAGTACACTTCTTAAAATTTTTGAAATAATGTTATTTTATTTTCCATTTCATTCTGAAAGTGTACATATTTCTTATTTTATGGAGAATCGATAGACTCTATTTTTTACATATTTTTAATGAATGAGGTGCCGCTCCGTGCGCGTCACTGGCTCGACCAAGTAGTATGCTACGCGCTATGGCGTGCTGATTTCTTCGGAAATTTTTTGTAGGAAGAATGTACAATATGAATAACATAATTTATAATGTTAATTGCATTCAACCTAATTTATAATGTTGAATGTAATCAACATTATAAATTATGTCATTCATATTGTACATTCTTCCTACAAAAAATTTCCGAAGAAATCGGCTCGCCATAGCGCGTAGCATACTACTTGGCCGAGCCAGTGACGCGAGCACGGCGCGGCGTCTTATTCATTAAAAATATATAAAAAATAGAATTTATCGATTCTCCATAAAATAAGAAATATGTACACTTTCAGAATGAAATGGAGAATGAAATAGCATTATTTCAAAAATTTTTTAAAATGTACTTTTTGGTGAAAAAAATTATTAAACATTTCAATTATTTATAACAATTGTAATTAGCAATTTCTTGTAACTTAAACTAGTTTTTATAAAAAAGATTGTTTTCTTAGCTTTAAAATGCATTTTTGAAAATTTCTCTACGACAAATATAATCAGAGATATTAATTTTTAAAGTTGACAACTTCTTCATTTTTCATGAAAATTTTGTTGTTTATAACTTCTGCAAAAAAAATATTTCGGACAAATACAAAAATACGTATCTCCTTATTTTATGTATATTTCACGTGAAAAAAGTTTCGTTCGATTTAAAAAATACGAAGTCAAAAATGGTCTATTTTTGTCCGATTTGACGGGGAATTGTCCATATATAGACTTGATTACTTGATTACATACGTTTACTTGATTACGTTTATTTGATACGATGAGCAAAATGTCGCAGATGGAAATCGTACCGTCGTACGAAATATTGTATATGTTATTCTTTGCGTACGAGGCATCGCATGCATGTAGCATTCAGCGCTCAGTGAAGCTGAAACAGATAATACGGAATACCTCTCAAATAGTTTCATTAACTACTCCGGAACTGTGTGTGCTTGGTGGAACACATCGGAGATAGCGACAGTTTTAATATAATCATCTGTTCATTAACGGTCTCGTAATTTCTAGCTTAATAACTCGCTTTTACGTACGTTATCAACCGTAATACAGAAAACGCGTTACGATGAGTTTCTTTAATCGCAGATACATAATCTCATTGCAACAGAATATATAATCTCAATGCAATGGAATTTTACGGTGTTGATAAAATTTTAAAATACGTGTAATATCGATATAAAAGACGATTTAATTATTTGACGATTTAATTTATTTTAAGCTCTCTCTCTTTCTGTCGAACATTTTTTTGTGGTATTTACATATCTCTGACACAACTCTGTTAAATGCGGATGAAGTTGAAACATTTCCCACAACGACGACAATGGCAGTTTAAGCGCTCCCGTGAAACAACGATAAATTTCCGCCAGACGTCGGAGAGATTAAGTGCTATTTTTATTTTAACATAGGCCGAACGAGAATCTTTGACGGACTGGTCGTGTACAATTCGATTCACGTTCTACGGCTGCATAAATTATTTGATACCCAAACTTGTCACAAAACGGGAACATGTTTACGGCCATCAGTCTAACTAAGGCTTGATGAATGTGCTCAATTTTATCTCCACCACATGACCAATCATATTGATTGTGAGCGCCATTGATTGGCGAGCGAGATTCGCGTTGCGCGCCGCTTCTGCTTTCGCGGTGCTCCTCCAACAAACAATAGCTGCCGTACAAATATCACTATATTTCAGCTTCTGCGATATAAATGTACACGTAAACGTTACGTTACATTGTATATTGATTATTACAAAAAATTTAATTTATAGATTTTATTGTAAAAATAAAATTATCTAGAAAAAAATATAGGTAAGAACGAGAAACGATAAGTTTGTTAAATTGCATTTGTGTTCAGAAATTTGTTACTAATAAATAACATGGTACTATCCTAAAGTATTTTACCATCAATTTTCACAACGTGTTAACAAAGCATCGGGAAAGAAACTTCACACGCAGATTACGCAGCGTTCGCTATCCAAACGAGGAAGGCATAAATTACGAATCGAATTCTCGCTCTGCTTCACGCTTAAGGAAGGTAATGGAAATTTAATGTACTCTCCGCGTCGACAATAATAAATAACGCGACGATAAGGCGCGCGATAAGGGCGCCAATGAGCAATATTGCCCTTTAGGTTAAGGGATGAAGACGAGGTAGATCGGAAAAGGGATGGGTGAAAATACACGATGGAAAGCGCGCGCGTTTTTTCCCCCACCATCGTACTCGAAGAAGTCGATGCACCGACTTCTCTTTTCCGAGTGACAAGCTAAGATAACTCGAATAAATGTAAAAGCGAGTGCCCGAGTTTTCTCTAAGTGAAAATCGATGAAGTTTTATTGTATGTGTGTGTGTGTGTGTGTGTGTGTGTGTGTGTGTTCGGGCGCTGCAATTCGCGCGCCCTTACTTCACCCTTTCTCCGGCAAGGTTCCACTCTCCTCGCCTCCTTTCTTCCTGTCTCGTGTATACGCTGCTTTCTTGTCCGAGAATGCCGCCTTTATGTCCAGATCCTGTCGTGCTCTAAGAACTAGATCGAAATCCTCTTGTAGCGCCCCGGCTACTTTATTATACAGGCTCCCGAGAACCCGTATTTGCGTGATACAAACGAGTAATACAGGTGTATATATAATACGTTTCGTAAGTTTCGCGTCCAAACTTCGGTAATTCTTCTCTTTGATGAATTTTCTCGATTTTAATCGAAAAGTAAAATCTCCTTCTACACGAGATTACGTGTAACCTGTACATTATACAGCTTAATCTAATGTACGTAATTAATGCGGCATTGAATATATAAAAAGTGTTTCATTGCCACAGCGACGGTTTATAAAGGCATTAAATATTATAACAATCATATTTTCATATCATCTTAATATACATAATTGCATTTTTGTTAGAAAGATGTACTCCTCTATAAAAGATGCAAAGCAGCCAAGAAGTGTACTTTTGCGTATGAATAAAGTCAGAACTCGTTGATGAAGTCTAATAACGTAGACTTTGCGACGTAAAATTATTTATTGAACTGAAAAGGAGACGGGACAATAAAAAAAAAAGCGCGTAACGCGCGATTGCGGGATCTGGCTTCTCGGAATATTGGAGCGGGATATTTTTCCGAGTTAAAGGAGTTCATGAAGACGGAGAAAAAAAAGGAAGAACGCGGCACATAAAAATTTTACGACGGCCGCATTGTTTCGTGTGTGTGTATTGGTCTTTATTTACCCATAAAAGTTTCACGGTGTTATCACACTTCGCTGCTTACCGAAGCAGGGACGACCTGTGTCATTGGAAAACGTCCGTGCCACTTTTACGAACCGGCGCGGTTTTTCCCTTCCTGAAAAAGGTCCTAAAGCATCGGCCATTCGACGGCCGAAGTTCTCTTATCGCCACTCGACCGCGCGAAACGTTGCTTGCATCGTCGGATAATTCAAAATTACTTTTAAAGCCGCTTCACACTACGGTCGCTAATCGATTTTGTCCGAAGCACCGAAACTAATTTTCTCTCGGTAGGACAGCTTGCATTGCGGTGCGACTAAGTGGTTCTCCAAGTATCTTTATATATACAATATATTATTATAATTAAATATTATTATAATTATAATTATAAATATAATTATAATTATAATAATATTTGTAATAATATTAAACACACCCCTCAAGTATCATTATATATAATAATATAATATAATTATAATTTATTATAATATATAAAGAGAACTATATTTGAGGACTATGTTTAGGCCATTATAATATACTTTATATTATAGAATATATATTATATAAAGTATATTACACACAGAGAAAGAGGATAGAGCGGAGCATAAACACGAAGTAGAAATTCCAAACGAAATGTGATCGATCTTCTTTGGACAATTGTAGAATTTGTGAATCTGTGTGCGCGTACATATGTGATCCGTACAAAACGTCAAAGTATATAGATAAAGGATCGCAATAAATTTTTGATATCGCAGGGCGATAATGCACCGACAAACCCAGTCGCTCTCATTTGTACGCGTTTGCACGAGCGATGCAGCATCTTTCCACGCCGCACGTCATTACCTGTTCGCGGGTCGCGCCTCGCGAAACTTGGCTTCCGGTTAACGAACAAAAACTCCATCGCGATACGTGCTCGAGGCTTCTTTGTACAGAAAGGACGGATGGTGATATATCTCCGCACGTAGTCCGTGATACCACATGCTGCATAGCCACACCGACTCGCGCGGACGCTTTCCCTCTCTCTCTCTCTCTCTTTTTTTCTCTCTCTCTGGTATATAAAATATCTACTTCTTCCTTAGTTCATCAATTTCGTATAAAGTAGCGGATGCGCGCGCTCGCGAGAACTTTTTCAGATGAGAGAAGAAGAGAGTAACGGCACAAACTTCCGAAAGCGGCCATCAGCGCGGATCGGGATGAAATATTTCGAGAAGGGAAATGTGGCGTGTCGACAATCCGGGCGAAATTTTTAGACTGCAAAGCCTACATATACTCGGACTACTTTCGGTAAAACGTGTTTATCTGCCTGCACGTTTCTTGCGTTTCTTGCGTTCGTATGTAAATTATGATTCTTCGTGAAAAGAAAAAAAAAAAGGAAATAACTTTTAGACGCGTTTGAACTATTTTCACACATTTTTCAACAGTCTGTCGTCTCGGATTATATAAGGAAATTTCTAACGCAATACTCAAATAACGTTCTTAATAGCGTAGATAGTTGTCTCGCGTAATCTTGTCATTTCGCGATGCTACGAGCTTCGAATGCCTATCTCCGAGCTCTCATTTCGTTATCATGATATAACGAACTCGTAACGAAGCAAAGACGAAATCACGTCGCCGGTACTCGAGACAGGCATATCCTTATTGTATCTGTACAATGCGGAGCTACCCTTCGTAGAGGGCAGGGCGATAAATCGCTCGCCGTTTTCGCTCTCACGTGACCTGGCCTGGGGATAATAATTTTATTAATGCCGTTAAGATATCGCTTTGTCCCTCTGCGTGTGAGCCGGCGATTTATTCCGCGGCGATTGTATCCCTACTTACGAACCCCCGTTGTTTTTATTCCTCGCAATGGCGGCCGGCCGAAAATTTCACTCGGACACGTAGTACTTTCCTTAATAGGGCGCAATTTCCCCCGATGGAGAGGGAGCGAAGCGTTTCATAATTGACGAGTACTCGCACTTTAACCCTCGTTACCCTCCGTTCCCCTCTCGCTTCCGCCCTTCATCCCTGCCCCGTCTCTCTTTCTCTTTCGCTTTTCTGCCTCATCACTCAAACTAATACGCGCGCACGCTGACGCTCTCTCCGCAGTTTGGAAAATCCAAAAAGTCACGTTTCCGGGATGATAATCAAGCGGCACTTATTATCCGTGCGTTTAATTGCACACGGAAAAACGTTTGCGCCGTTTCGCCGTTACTCCGTCACGTTTCGTTATTTGTTATTGGTATTACTCAAAACTTTTATCGCTTTGAAGCTTGATAAACAGGACGTTCGATATCTGATACTGTCGGTCTTCAAAAAACGTTTCGAAAAATATATACAATGCAATCTCTCTTTTTTTTCCACACGAGCTATGCGTATCACTGTGCCAAGTGAAATCGGAACGCTGTAATATACCTCAGTGTGTCGCATTAATTGTGTACATTAGATTAAGCTGAGTAATGTACAGTCACGTGGAAACGAGCAAGTCGCTCTTTAAAATTACAACGAGGCAGTCGAGCAAGTATCAGCAAGCTCATTCAAATTGGACGATATATAAACCGCATAATGCGGACGCTAGTCTCTCTCTCTCACACACTCTCTCTCTCTGCAAAATTCTAAATTTACATCTGTGGAAAAATTTCCTGTGCCATTTACGCGTCGTAAATGCAGGTGGAAGTGGAACATGGTTACCGCCTTTTTTAAATAAAGCATGATTATTTTAACTTTATGCAACTATTTATATAAATATAACAGTGAAACAGTGAAACAGTTATCGAGAGAGCATAAATATAGTTATGGCTTGTAAATTTGTAAACAATAACAATATTTGCGGTAGAAATAATTTTACATATTTTTACATATATTTCCAATCAGTTTTCACAAATATATACTGCATGATTTGATTTGCCCCAAATTTCAGAGCGCGTTTATTTCAGTTAAGTAAATTATCTCTCTAAGATTTTACTCTATTTTCTGACAGTGTATAATTGATGTCTATGCTCGGTTATATTGACTTTATTAACTATATATAGGCCAAGAAATAGGTAAAGCGAGTATCGAAGCGCGAAAGGGCAAAGGTGAAAGCGAAAGTACGACGCAAAGTTACGCGGAATGTATCGATGCAGATTTACGCGTTGTTTCACAATTATTTTAACTCGCATTAGAATCCTCGTCCAGCTACATGAGTCCGTATACATACATGATTCAACGATGCCCCGTTCATAATTTAGAAATATCCGTCCGGCGGAACGGCGGCCAGTCGCTGGTTTAAAACCGTCGGAAATGTATGCATGTTTTACCAGTAGCCAAGAGTCGGGTAACGTCAAAAAGAAAGGATGGCATAGGCGCCGGGCATAGAAGATAAATGCGCGAAGTTTCGGTAAGGTAGTAACATAGGAAAGAGGGAGAGAGAGAGAGAGAGAGAGAGAGAGAGAGAGAGAGAGAGAGAGAGAGAGAGAGAGAGAGTGGAAAAATTGCGGAAAATAGTTGAGTAAAAAGTACAATGGATGCTATAGATATTTTTAGTGAAATAATTTTAGTTTCGAATTTTCCTTCAAATTTCGAGAAATAAATACATTTTGCAGCGTGACAATTGCAAAATGTCAATTGCTAAAAAATAATCTAGTAACTGTATATTTGGGAAAATGCACGGTGTGTTATTTTTTTCTAATTTCTTCGTTCACTCCGTTAGATTGTTTCACACTCGTGTCATTTATATCGTTCATTTATTTATTCGTTATTCCACGAGGGGAAAATATAGAAAAAAAAGTAAAAGCCGCGAGGAACACGAGAAAATATAGTTGGTTCAGGAACAGAGAGCGGGAGAGATAACGTATATACGCGCTACTTATGGATCGGACAGCCAAGTATCCAGAGTCCGGATACCGGTAATAGTACTGAAATTTCTGTTATAGACTGTACATGAGCCGGTAACCTCCCTACACGGAATATAAGAGGGTAGATATAAAGTAGCTTGCGCCACATTTACGATGTGCTTCCTCCTTTTCCGCTCGATCTTTTTCGAATGTTCAGCGCACCGTGGCTCTGCTTTCAAAGATCTATTTGTCAAAGTTAGTTTCTGATAAATACGCTGTGTACTGTCAAAATAGCAGTAAATGTTTCGACTAATCAAAATACCACGCGCGAAACTCATCCGCGCACTTTAGTTGTTTTCTAACTTATTTTAAAATATGTGAATATCTAAAAATAAGCTCTTCAAAAACAGGAAGGAAATGGGCGGGAGGTATAATAACGCGTATACAAATGCATAATATTATATATTTATTCATTAAATATTAATAGCGTCATATGCGCGATAGCAATTACACGAGGTATTACAAGATAAGATCCCTCGCTATCGCTCTAAATTTAAAACCAACTTAATGTATGCTACATACATATATGATACGTGGAACGAAACGCAAACGTTAAAGTATTCCTTTAAAATGAAAATTAGCGCATAAGCAACGGCTTCTCTGTCATCGTCGCGATAGAAGCCAACGCAAATAAGAGCCTAAGAGAGATACGCAAGTTATTATGAAGAGTTACTTCATGCGCGAAGTTAGTAAATTCACATTTGCATTCCGCTGAACTGAGACTACCGAATATACGTACTTCATCGACATTTATATATAAAACAAATATTTAAAAAAATAAATTGTGCAATTTGTTGTATTTTAATTTACGAAAAAAAAATTTCTTTTTTAATTATTTTTGCATTATTTTTCTTCATCGCTATCCATTACTTCTATCAAGAATCGTAAAATTTATCAAATATTAATAAATAGTCTATGTCACTTTGCAATGAAAATAATGTTCCTTTAGGCTATCCAATAAGTAGATTACTCCACGATCGATAGTAATCTATTAGCAAGAGAGAATTCATTATCTACGAGCCCCTACACTCAGAAATTCAATAAAATTATCTCATATTAATCTAACAATAAGAAATATATATATATACATATTGTTACATAACATCGTCATTGACGCATCATCTGTCAACATGTCCCCTGGGCATCAGCTGACGCCCACTTGTCAACCCCGCTAATTAATTTATCAGGCGGCGACGGTTGGCGAAAAAATCACCCAAAAGTCGATTTCCGAGAATATTTCCTCTCCTTTTACGGGCGGATTGTGCGAAGGACGTCGCGAGGACGAAGAGGCGACACGCCGACGGCAAAGAAAGCTCGCGCGAGATCGTCCATCGACGAAGAGCGAGGGGTCTCGTCGAGGAGTATCTCTGGCGCCACGATTACGAGACGCGGCGGCGTCTTTCTGTCTGGATCCCGCTGTAACTGGCGCCAACCGGACTCCCGACGGGATGAATCCCGGGTGGGTGGATTGTCGAGTCTCACGGTTCTCCTCCACACCCCCTTCGGAAACACCACGCCGGGATTGCACCCTCGCCGTCGCACTTACGCCACAGCCGACGACGTTGCTCCTTACTCTCCCCTCAGTTCCGTTCCGCTGTCCAAACACATCCAGGACGGGCGGCAACCGCCGTCGTTCCTCGGCAAAACGAAATCTCGAACTCGCGGGTCTACATGATCGATCACACGCCGGTGAGCTCACTCGACCTTTTAGCGACGGAGGGAAGGAGAAAAGAGGACGAAAAAAACTTGTATATAGAAATTTATTTTTAAAGAATCACACGCAACCATAAAAGAATAGCATGAAATATTGTTATGTGCGATCTATCTTCTTATATTATTATGCTATATGTAAGATGATTATATTATTAGTATAAATGCACAGATATAAATTGGGGATTTAATTCCTCGAGATACTGTACGAATGTTTTTTGCAACCATTTCAAATTTATTCTGTTTTATATGAATAGTGATTAAAATTTATTTTTATCTCTTTTTTTATTTAAATGCTTGCTAATATTTTGAAACTCTCCAAACAATCCGGTAATCACAGTTAATACCTGGTTTTATTCAATATTAAAATATATAATATATAATACTTTGAACAAAAAAAGGCTCTAATATATTAAATATAAAAATTCAAATCTTATTGAAGATTTCTACATAATTTAGTTGCGCTCTACTATTTAATGCCTACTTTCTACGCTCGACTCTTATTAGCCCACTTTTCCTATTTGAGTTGTTATATTCATAATACTTTAAACTGTGTGGTGTGATCATCGCTATTAATAATATATATTTCTGTGAGATTTTCGTTAGTCTTATATATTATTATACTCAGTACTATGTATTTTAAGTAGAAAAGTTCAAGCATAACTAATTTGCTGTATTACTTATTTTTAGTTTCTCCTCTGCAGAAAAGAAAGTTACCCCAGTTTCTGTATCACTCTTGAAGCAGTTTCGGAACGAACATCAGGGGAGGAAGGGCGCCTTGCGACGCGCCCGCGCCTATCGATCCCGAATTCCGGTCGAAGAATCTGTTTACCCGAATTTCCACGTCGCCGAAAGGAAATATTTCGTGTACGTGACCGCATGTTCGCTCGCGGGTTCCCAATTCGATGCTTTCTCGCACGCGCCGCCCTGTAGACGACAGCTCTAGGATATTTCTGCTCCATCTCGCGTGCCGCCGCGACCCGTTTCCCGGGGGTCGACGTCGAGGTCGAAAACAATCCGGAAAATTCGGACAACAAGTAAGTTTCAAGGAAGTTTTCTGCTCTCGGGAAGGACTCGCGGGCAGGAAGAGCCGCGGCGAACGCGCGTTAGAACCACGCGCGTTCGCCGCGAAAGCGCAATATAAACTTTCCAAGTGGATCATCCGTTTCTCTTTTGCCCGCGTTATTTATATCCGCGGTATTGTTATTTACGTCCGATCGTCGAAAAAGAGCGATCGCGATGGCAAGTTTCCGCGCGAGCATTTTCGCGGAATTCGCGGAAAGAAAGTCGCCGCAGATATCTCGAGAGATATTTCGGAGATTCGCCCATCGCGTTTTAACCGTGTTTGCACGCTGATAGGCAAAGAGAGCGAACGTGTGTGTGTGTGTTTTCGAGATTGCTCTCCGCAAAGAAAGAACTCGCCCGAGTTCTCGACGTCGTTCGTCCAATGACGGTAAAAGATACTCGAGCAGAAAAACATGTTTACCATTTTTCGCGACATCCACACGTGATCTCGTTATGTCGTCGATATCGAGACGCCGATATAACGATGGAATTATAAAGATGCTCTATATATAAATCTTGCGCGACGGATCCGCACAATTGTGCGATAACTTGCCGATCGTTACTCTCCTTTCATGATTGTGCCGTCAGTCTTTTAGCGAGCGATATAATCCCGATCGCGTTGGCTATAAAAGACAAAATAGACGATCCGGGAAAAACAGCGCGTATCGAAGATTAAATGATATCGCTATCGGGATTGGTTCGTCCGCGGAGGGTAATCTGGCGCTTAATCGGCAAGGAGACCCAGAAACGAGAGATCGCAAGATCATCGAATCAGAATTGGCGCGACAAGTTTACGAGCAAAACCATCTTGAGGTGAGAAGCACAGTACGTATGCGTCGTTAGTAACCGTGTCGATAGATATGCATAGAATTAATGTATACGTGTATACGTGTGCTCTGTAGTTACAATGTGGGGATTACGGTTTATGTAAAGGACGAAAGGGAGAGAAGGGCTCGTTGCGGTAAGATGGCACGTAGATACGCGGTAAGATTTAGTATCCGCGGTTCTCATGCTTGGTTTGTACTAATATATTTAGGCAAAGTAGTCCCATGTACATATATCTCGAGAATTAATATAATGAATGTTGAGACGATGTATAGGGTGCGAAGCTATTTAAGAGCTAATAAATCACAATTTCAGATTCCACGTAGCAAACGGAGGGGAGGGATTTTTTTTTGAAATTATTTTCTGTCTCGATTAAAATCGCAGGCATATTGATTGATTCAGTTTCATTTCGAAGCGGAAAGACAGGAGTCATAATTTGTTTTTCTGCGCAACGATTTTATACTAAAGCTAAAAGATGTATGGAGATACACGGAGATATGATTGCCTCCAATCATATTGAGCTGAAACATTTAGTTACTTAGTAAAGCTAACTCCGCAAACTTGACAGAGAAAATTGAATTAAACATCGAATTTTAGGAAGTCCATTTAAAAAGGGCTATACTTTGTAAAAGTCAGCCGCAAACCAACTCTTCTTCGACTATAATCTTGCCCATTCACTTAAATTGTTCGCGCACTTATGGGTACTAGTGTGAATCCATACATTGCGCGGGCGGCTGCCAAGTTTCATTCCAGCACACTCGACAATCGTATCCCTCGATAAATCACAAAGGATTTCTCTATTGCGAGAGGTCTGATCGCTACTTGAGCACGAAAGCCGCCACTTGTATCAGTCTCTCGCAATCGTGCTATTTAACTATCGGATCGATACGTAAGTAATGAGATATCCGTAATAAAGAGTTACATGGCTAATTAACATCGTGCCTTTCGGCAAGGATTAAATCCTCGCTCAAGAGGATTCCTATCGATTCACTTATTTCAATGGAGCATCCAATCTGTCGCCGCTACGTGATATACTTCGCGAACGGAAATTATATTGACGACTCGATTAAAAAATAATATAAAACTATTTAACGTGCGTAAAGACGTGTTATTACATGGAAATTTCATAGAACGCCGAGTTCACGTGAGTTATTTAAAACTCGATGTGCATGCGAAAGCCCCTTATTACTTATGCATTAAATCAGCTTCTCGATACATACAAAATTGAGGAGCGATTAAAATAACGTATTTCGATAGCTAAGAATATAAAGTAACGGTGGAACGACCGCGAGGCGAACGGAAAAAAAACCTCAATGATGTATAACAAGAAAGAGAGAGAGAGAGAGAGAGAGAGAAAGAGAGAAAAACAAGGAGAGAGAGAACTATAGAGACAGACAGACGGAAAGAGCGAGATGGCTGACGATGGCCGCGCACGCTACGATAATATTCCTTGTGCGAATTCCCACGAAACTCAACCCTCCTTATTCGCCTTAGTGAGATGTCAGACTCGAAAACAATGCGGCCCACGTACCGAAGTCGAGGAATCAAATGGCGCCGGAATACTAAACACCCCGGAATACTTACCTTCCACGCCACCCGTGGAAGGTAACACCCGAGTAAGGCCCTCGACTACCCTCGTGCACGTACAGCCGCGTGACTAACTCTTTTCGACCATCGCCCGCGAGATGTATGACGGGACATAACACGCCGAAGAAAATGCGCCTAATCCCTCAACAGGCGCAAAGTGCCAGGCCGGGATGACGTCTGGCCTTTTACAAATTTCTCCTCCATCCTCGTGTTCAATTTGGAAGACGACATCCGCTCGGAAGACGTTGGCTGTCTCAACTAGTCTCAACGCGCATATAACACTCCATTCTCTTGACATGACACCTTCTCTTTTTTCATTTGCTAGATATTCGCAAACGATTGGACGTCCAAGTAAGTAGTATTCAGTGCCATAATATCGTACAAGTGTCTGACCTGAAACGAGCTGTATCTCCTTTTTTATTAGCACCATTATTTCAATTTATCTATATGATTGCACAAATTAATTCTTTTTAATTTCCTTTTAATCTTTGGGATTATATGTAAAAAAGGGGATTTTTCAAATATCCAGCTCTTTATATCTCTCATTAAATTATTCATTAATGTCTGTCTGTGTGTGTTTCTGTTTCAAATACATTAATTTGTTTATAATTATCCATATAAAACACCAAAGAGAAACAGCTAATATTCGATATGTGAAAAAGTGAAAGAAATAAATGCAGGGCGTGTAGTTCAACTTTTGACATGTAAAATGATAGTGTTTAGATTGTGACTGAAAAATACGCGTTCGTTGCGCACCAATAGATCGTTTCCGCTCGGCGAATGTTCCGCAGGTCGAAGCAGTGTCACGAATATGATTGTTTCGCCGAATCTCAACGCCGCGCGCGTACGTTGGGCGAATGCACGGCCAATTTATTCGGCGAGCACGTCAAAAGAGCTCAATTAACGCAAACGCGGCGGGCGTACGGACGCTATCGGTGTCTAGCACATGAACAAAAATAACGAGCAAAAATAGCGGGTCCGATCTTTCCTCGCCAACGGACGGATCCGGCCGCGCGGAATACAAAAAAACGGCAAACAAGCCGACAGGAAAATGGGAAGAGAGAGAGAGAGAGAGAGAGAGAGAAAAAGAAAGGCTAGTAACGAGCGGATATAACGGTGAAAAGACGCGAGTGTAATATTATATAGACACGGCAAATATAATTATATGAATATCGAAATAATTATATAAAAATCGAAAAAAAAAAAAGAGATTTAGCCGTTTATTTCCATTATTTTATCATTTTCCGGTCCCTTCCATTAGACGGAAAAGTTTCGTAGATACGCGTGTGCGTTCACGGTGGGATTTAATAGGAAATGCGGCCGTCCATTCAGGTTGCGGCGAAACATGACAGTAACCAGCGTCAAACACTGTAACGTCCGGTCCAATTACCGTCCGCTCTCTATGCTACGGTTCATAAAATGTAGTAATTCAATATAGCGCACATGCGCGCCGTGTTTGCCGACAGAGTGCAGATTTCGATCTTTCCGCCTGATTTCATCGTTATTGCGATATGTAAAAATCGCTCTGTTCGCGGATATGATATTTAATTTTCCTTCTTCCGGGGGAGTTTGTTTAATCAGAATTGAAGACGCAGAAACACTCTGCGCCGCCTGACGACACGAAAAATCGACGTAAACTAAAAAGTTACCCCGACTTTTTATTCAGAAACTTGGATAGCGAATAATTCTATGGCGGAAGGTAACTCGCCAGTTGAATGTATATAAAAAGTTATATCCCTCTCGTGCAAGTATTTTTAACGAACTTATGTCGAACCTGGCTGCTCAAAACCGTAACGGAGATGCGTTTAAAGAAACACGCTGGGAGACGACATGAAAGGAAATCATTCGAACAAAAATAGAGAGAGAGAGAGAGAGACGCGAACGGTTAGCGAGAGGGGGATGGAAAAGGGGGGGATGGAACGCGTGCATCACGGCAAAACGAAAGATAGGGTGAAGCCGGGCCGAGATAACTTGCAAAAATAATAATGGCCGTGAATACCGTATTACTCGTCCGCTGGCGTTCCTCTCCTTTATCGACTTTCGCGTGAGAAAGAGAGAACGAGAGAAAAACGTGCACGAGAAGCAGACAGGATAGAAGAGGTGCGAGAAGAAAATCCCGTAGACCGGCTGTATATAAGAGAGCCGTACGGAAGATTGTACCTACCTTCGTAGAGCTATCGGTGAAGATATTTGCCGCAGGGCAACGCGCCCGCGCGCGCACCATCATTAGAATCTACCCCCAGGTACCCTCGCGGCTCTTTGTACCCTCCGTAAGCGCATACCCGCCCCCTCAGACCATCTCCGATCCACGCCGATAGATAGCCTTTCCCCAACTCACCCCCTTTCTCTCTCTCTCTCACTCTCTCTCTCTCCTTTTCGCCCGCGTCCACCTTTCCAGACACCGAGCGGCGTGAATAGAGAGTTCTTCTTTATCAATGCTTTGAAATCTCGACGCAGTATATATATACATATATATATATATACATATAAGACGGGGGATGATTTCGCGGATGACGATGGTGGTGAAAACCGACGATTGGAAGTGGCGCGGCTATGGGGGAAGCTGTTTCGAGAGGCGGAATTAGATTTATTAAGGGTAAGAAACGCGTGACGCGCGCTGCGGAGACGTTGAAAGATGCGGAAGAGAGCTCCTCTGTAGGATACTCCCATGAATTATCCTCCAAAGCAATCATGTCTGTGTGAAAGAAGATGTCCACTCTGTTTTAACCCGCTAATTTATTTATAGAGCGAGTCGCATGCAACAAAGAATATTCATCATATTAGAAGCGACCGAAAGAAACGGAAGCTTCAAATTGGAAAGAGCGATAACAATAGATAATGTAGCTCACATCTTTTTTGCATTACAAGTTGAATCAATCGCAGGCCAGAATTTTAAATCGTTGAAATAATAACATAAAACATTACTCCCGTATATATATTTATATATTTTAAAATAAAGTTATTTTATTTCATTTTATTCATTATTAAATAAAATTTCTGATGCGAATAAAACATTACGTCCATAATTATAATATGAATAGAATAATTAATGATCGCCAATGCATCTGTTATATTTAAATTATTAGAGATGTTAATTAAAAATGTTAATTAAAAATGCAGTCCTGCGCAGATTGTATAAATTTTATATAATAACACGTCCGCGCGAGCGCGCGCGTTTATTTTAATCTTATTAAATTTTACACATTTTGCGCACTCCGATATTCCGATGATTTTCTCAACAAGACGGCTTTATTTCCGAATCTTTTTAGTACCTTGTTAGTATTATTGTTGTTGGTAGTAGCACCAAGTGTTCTCAAGATCTATCGAAGTTGAATTTGCCGGAGGAATTGTCTCGTGTGTAACAATGTCGCCCGTCGCAACAATTTCTGATAAATACTACAAACGTCCCGGCTGATGCGAATCGAAGATGTTCAGTGGAAGGATAAAAATGGGATAGATAAAAGCGAAAGCTTTCACAGCGTCGTAAGTGCGAGCTCTTAGAAAATCGAGTAAGACAGAGCCTCTTGTCTCGCGGATGTTATAGCGTACTGAGAGATTTATGTAGAATAAATTTCTCTCTACGATAGAATCAATTATTTGAAAAACGTAGCGCATTAAATTTAATTCTATTCGAATCCACACGCGTACGCACTGTATAAAATCGTATTTAGTAATAAAATCTTTATTTACGTCATAAAATCCGCAGAATTTGTAGAACAATTTCGGATTGCAATGCTTCCAATCGCGATAGGTGTGAACAAGCAACGACAATAACGAAAATTCGCATACCGGGTGCTCGGTAATTCCTGGCGATGGGTACGCGCGCGGAGCATTACTAAAGTGCTGTAATGTTGATTAGTTTAATGGCTTTTGATTTAATGGCCGGTCGCAACACCCATGGACCCAGCCCATGTCGATATATACGTTCCTCGGTAATCGGCTGTCGCATTGCATGCGACGTGCGGGGACAATGCGCGCTTTTCGCTAATACGATCGCGCCGCATCGCTCGCGATTACACAACGGTACAAATATTTATTAGTTTATTTAAAAAGCGTTTTCGGTAGCGCGATCGAGAAATGTCCCCGGCAATGCGACAGCGCCCGCGTCATACGTCCGTCGATTCATTTCGAAATGCTTTTCGGCGTTTCGCAAACTCTGCCCGCGCGCTCTGTTTGCTCGTCATCATTCGATTTGTGTTTTGTTTCAATTTTGTCAGCATGTAACGCGAGAGCTTTCAGGCAACGCAAACTTCCATTAATCCGCTGTAGGTTTTCGCGCGTCGCGCTTCCCGCCAGTTTTTCCGCCAGGAAAACGGCAAAAGTCCCGCTTCAAAATTGCACGAGTCAAAGTCGCGCGTCTCTCATCGGAAAGTGTCTCTCGATAAAGATCGGCACGTGCCAGCCGAGGAGGTGTTCCACGACATCGTCGCCTCGAAAGCGCATTTTCACCCTTCATCTCTCTCCTCCCCTCTTGAATCGCTTCGACGGGCCTTCGACACCCTCTTCACCCGCGCACTTTTTTATTTACCCTTTATTTGACGCTTGACACGCGACGCGCGTAATAGAATAACGGCCTCTCCGACGACGGAAGTGGCGCGCGACGATCTCCTCTGACGGAAGACAAACTTCAATCAATGCCGCCGGAGACAAAAGACGTTCGAGAACGGAAAGACGACGACGACGACGACGACGACGACGACGACGACGACGACGGCGACGACGGCGACGGGCTGCTCCACGGATTTATCTCATGAGTGCCGTCGATTTCCCTCCACTTTCAAACCTTTCCGCGAAATTTCGCCGGAACTCCGTGGAAGATTGGCCGGTGACGCGTTTAGCTTTCGATATATTTTATGGATATCGAGTGATTTCGGCGTATTTTCTTTTGCGTGCATTGGTCCCGAACGAGCTGAATCATTCCGACGGAAACTTTGCAGACGAGAAAGATTTCTTATTTTTTTTTTTGCACTGAGAATATCGCGGGAATATTTATGAGAATTTCGATGCGAAAGTATCGTTAATCGATATAATATATAAGAAATTAACAGTATTTTATTTGAAAATTTTACTTGCTCAAACATTTTAAACGACAGAAGACTTAGCAGAATAAATTTTTTATAAGTTTTTCATTGAGGAACGCGCCTGCTCCGCCACAATATTACTCTCTGAAATACTCTATTAAGACAAATTGCCAACACGTGATTTACTCACTATCGGATAATCATGCTATACTGGAACGAAACTTTTAATCTGATTACTTATTCGCGCCAAGAATACCGAGTATGATTCCTATCGCCTAGAATTTATCTCTAAACTTTTTATCTTGATTTACTTTCGGCTCGGTATTTGCCGTAAAAAGGAATTGCTTCTGTACGAAAGGATTTATTTCGTATCTCTGAGCAAATTGTCAATCTTGATCACTCATAATAGAACGCTCAATCTTTGTGCAAAAAAAATTTCCCCTTTTGTTTTTATCTTAATTTTTTTTTACATTTTAATTTTTATGATACGTATTGCCTTGTATTTTAATTCGTTTTTAATTTACCTATATTTTTAATACATTTCTTTTATTCTAGAAGATGGAGAAAAAGCAAATATAGAACTATGTCACGTTGAGTGAGCTTTTAATTTAAGATTTGACTCCTACAATTTTATTCACACTGTTGCACGTCAGAAATACAGAAGATGGAACACGTGCACCGTTTTTCTCGAATTTTTTTGCAGAGATAATGTGCATCCACTCCTTAGGGGTAACGGGACAATCATCCCTTCCGGGATGTGTTCGGGGCATTCCTTTGTCACGCGTGTTCCTGGTAGGATGAATCGGTGTTCGCCGAAACGTTTCTACGCGATGAGAAGTCGTCATAAACCATTTTTATCGAGCTCTTAATCCCGCGAAAGAATACGAGGGATGAAAGGAGCAGCCGGTCTTTACGTATACGAGTCTTTGAACTCATTTGAGCGTACACGCGAGAATACTTGTACGTTCCATGACACGAATTTTACGACGTTTGCTTTTAGAAATCAAGCTCTTACCTGTCTTACATACGCTTCGCTCCTATTTTAGATAGAGAAGACACCGTCGAAATATTAAAGCGCGTATCCCGGCATTTCCTTTAATATTCTTTCCCATTCCTGCAAGCCGACCGACTTCGTCGTTCCTATGAAAATGTAAGAACGAAAATATCTAAAGAAGAATAGGAAGAAAAGAATAAAAGAAGAAGGAGTAAACGTTTTGATACGTTTCGAATAGAAACTTAGCATAAATGACGTAGTTACAGCAATTGCGCCATAATTACAGTTGTATCACGATAAACGAAGAATAGAGAATAATCGTAGAAAGACAAAAAATATTTAAAATCTAGAAATAAAAGAATTATAAGATAGAAGAGCTAAGAAAAAACAAAAGATGAAAGGGAAAGAGTTATATAGCAGGATAGAAGAGAATTTACCAATTAATTAAAATATTAATTGAGATTACAAAGCAGAGATTGATTTATAAATACGCATCCAGAGCAAATATAAAGCTGTATTCTGCTCACGACATGTAATTGCGCAGCGATATAAAATATTTCTATCGCATATCGTTCGGAAAGCATCTAAAAAACAATCTCCTGTCTATCGCAAAACAATTAAATGTCCATATTTGGCGATGGTATACGATGACGTTAACTCTCCAGTTTTATTTCAAACATAGTATTTTATCGTAATACTTGACGTTTACGTCGGCCGTGTTGGTTACAGGCAGACAAATAGTTGGGCAAACTGTGTGCTCGTGACAAATCTGTTTTCCCGTATTGTAAAAAGTCGCCAATTTATATATATATATATTGAAGTGGAAAACCGATCACGAGTGTTTTAAGCGACCAAATAATGTATATATCATCATCTCTCTCTCTCTCTCTCTCTCTCTCTCTCTCTCTCTCTCTCTCTCTCTCTCTCTCTCTCTCTCTCTCTCTCTCTCTCTCTCTCTCTCTCTCTCTCTCTCTCTCTCTCTCTCTCTCTCTCTCTCTTTCTCTCTTATGAAGCAAAATTAAATATAACTTTATCTTATTTTTTATGGTCATATTATATGATACTTGTTAGATACACTAAATTTCTTCATATATCAAAGATCGAGAGAAGAGAATCGTATTGATTTATTTTATTTAATTTTATAAAATATAATTCATTTTATATGTAAAACATCTGTGCCAATAAATTACATTTTGCGGATAATTCTCCGAGAAGGAACAATAACCATACATTTTTGTTTCATTAGATCGAGATGTCATTGAATGGAAATGCATCAACTTCGTTTTGCGTAAACCTCGTTTTCCTCTATTCCTCATTGCTGCGCCGAAAACCGCTTTAGGGCTGCAACTTCGCTTTGATAGCTTAAGCGTTCTCGACAGACGAAACGTTTCCGCCGTGGCCTCACTCTGGAAATGGTCCTTTTTCCAACAAATTATTTAATCAAACCCGTTCCTATAAATATATTGCAAAAAATGCATCGCGAATATATAAGATTACATGCTTTTAAATCGAGATACATGAAATGCACGAATACATCGAGAGACAAATGAACCGCCGAATCTACGTTAATTTCTATGATTACGATTAAGTAAAAGAAGTGTAAGAATTATTACACACGCAGACAAAATTATCTCCCGAAATTTTAATAATTTTTTATAATATTTTGCAGTTGTTCGCCGTATGGAAATTTGTAGATGTAGCTATGCGTATCTCTTTGATAAGAAGCGAACGCAAGCGGACAGCAATGAGTTTCTCTCGACTTACCCTCGAGGTAAAACGAACATCAATAATCAACAATGTATTGAAAAAATTATAAAACTTACTTTCTTATCATCTCTCTCCCTTTTGGCATATTTCAGGCGCATAAACAGGCGACGCCGAAATTAAATGCTCCAATGCGTGCATCCGTAACGTGTTTTCCGCCACGGGTTTTTCAACGTGTACGAGCGCACACGTGCAACTTTGTGTACAGTATATATAGGTATACATGTATATACGAAAGAATTTCAGCCAGTGTCAAGGGGAAAACGGGGGGAGGGGTGGGAGGGGGAAGAAGGGAGAGAGAGAGAGAGAGAGAGAGATGAGACGAGGCCGCCGAGTGAGTTGGGTTAGATGGGTATTTTACGTTTGAGGGGTTGGTAAGCCCCTGATGTATTACTGGCTGAGCCTGCAGAGTCAGCGCTGCCGGTCCAACAAACCGGACAATCCGATTTTTTCCTCCTCCACTCCTCTTTCTTGCTTTCTATCGGCTCGCTGCTGCATGGAAAGAGACTATGGAAAGAAAAAAAAAATGGATAGACTTGACTCGGCTGGGCAAAGATGGAGAGGGCGACGTTCTCCATTTCTTTCTTCTCTTTTTCCGCTGTCGCACGAGCGTTTATACGCTCTGCGTGTTTCGTTAGAGAATTTTCAACGACTTCCGGAAACGGTACAGATTGTAATCCTCGCCAATTGGATTGAGATATATTAACTACGCATTGTCTTAACGAAGTGCAATACAATCATACTAATTCATAAAATCCTCCGAAATAGCTTTCTACAAAAATGTAAATCATTTTTTTATCGTTTCTTCTACATTCTATAATGATTTTATTTTTCAAACGAATTAATCGCATCAGATTATAATGATTATTTTATGCCGCGTATTTTTACAATTTGTATTGCGATAATTACGAAAATCACGGAGAGATTAATTATACATATAACGAAATATAACAAACCATAATTCGGTTTGTAGTGATTACCATACGCTTCCGCATTGTGCGTAAAACTAGATAGTATAGATAATTATACATTTCCATGTGAATATATTAACATGTATTAATGAAGAAATTTTCGTATTATTATTGGGCAATTACAGCCATTTATTAGGATATTCGTACGATTTTGATAGATATAAAAATTTGATATATATATATACTACACACACACACAATTATGATAATTAATTAATAGTAATTTAATATTAGATACATATTAATCGGGCGAACAAATTATTTTTCGAACAAAGATTACATGATACGTAATCTATTATAATTATAATTGACATTTCTGTGCTCTCGTAAACGGATAATTAAAACTTATATTGTGCACTCGTATAATGCACTAATTTATAATTTATTATTTTTAATTAAAGCTCGCCAGAAAGATTGTAGGTAAATAATGCGGATAAGATAATTTTTCAATTACATTATATAAACCTGCAGAAATCTTTATAAAATATAATACGTTTAAAATTTCGAAAAATTTCTACATTTTTTAAAATTATATTCTAAACATAAAATATGAATATGTTTTCTCGACTAAAGCTTTTTGGAGCTCGCTGAACGTTCTAAGATAATTAAATCCCAAACCTCATTTAACGAGAATCCACGCCTCTGCAGTGCCGCGGTAAGATGGCACGTTGGGGAAAACACACCTGCGGTTGCGCAGCGCTTATTTTTCTTAATTATATCGGTATAATATAATATAATATACCAAGAAAAAGAGAGAGCAACTGTTTTATATAAATTTTGAAACAATACCTATTTATAAACAACACGCATCTATGTATATCGTTTTCTGAATAGTAATATTACCAATTTTCAATTTAATCGAGATATATTTTTATTAATATATTTTTTATAAAAAAAACAAATTTTTATAACAAGACGATATAATTATACATTTTTTCTTAAAGTACGCTTTGTTTCTCGCTTTTAGAATGCTCGGCAGATTTTTATTCAAACGCTATTATCGCATCTCGCTGCTCAAATTAAATACTTTTGCCGAGATAACTAGCTCCTAAAGGAGAATGGTACTTCGATACGAATTTGTCGAATCGAGAAGGAGAGCGCTGGAATACACACAGACAAAGGTTGCCAGAGCAACGAAGTGCTGGAACTCGTGCAAGAACGTACGTAGGTGCCATGTAAGTAGAAAGACTCATTATGTAGTCAGCCCGCGCGCGCGAGAGAGGCATCTTCAAAGGCAGGACCCGGTTAGGTACTTCTGTAAATCACGGAAACCGAGGTCAGGCGCCGTTTCTCTAACTCTGTCGGCAACCAGCGACAACAATAGCGGAGACACCACCCGGTTGTGGTTACCTTAGGCTCATTGTCACCCAACGGCCGGCTCGAGCAGGTAGTCGAACTTCCGTCACGGAAAAGGAAGTTTGGTTTCGCAGTTCCCGCGACGAACTTTGCACAGAATACAACACGAGGAGGGGAGTTCTCCTTGTTTTCGTCCAGACACGCAAATTGACACGGAATCAACATCTAATAGATAGAGAAGGAGGATTGCCGCGAGGATTACTCGAGGATCGTTAAATTTCATAATTTCACATAAAATAATAGTTTAAGATCCTGTAATTAAAGTGTGCCGTTTTAATACAATCCTCATATTTTACATTCGACCGTGCAAGAACAACAACCGCAAAATTCTCGCGTCGGCTACAACGCGAGATCAAAGTACGTTACGTCTCGTGATCCTAACGACCACGAGGATAACACAGACGTCGCCGTTATCCGCGAATGAGTAGAAGAAAATCCGCATTGGCAAGGAGGGGGGGGAAGAGGGGGGCGAACGAGACAGGCCGCCTGAATTGGATATTGAAAGTCCGCGAAGTATTGCAATCAAGATCCGATTAATTGCGTTCCTTTGATTTACACACGGCTCCCGGGCAAAGTTATATAAAGTTAATCTGGACGATTTCGAAGAGAGAGAGAGAGAGAGAGAAAGAGAGAGAGACAGCGAGTCGGAGCAGGACGACATAGTGGTGTCCGTAAAGCACTGGAACGAAGCTCGAGTAGTGGAAGGCAGGGGAGAGCCTTTCAACTTTTTCCTGGAACCTCAAAGAGAGTGCTGCTTTTCAAGGATTGGACGTCGATCGCGAGCGTCACGTCGGCTGCCGACACGAAGAGAGATAGAGAGATCGAGGTGGAGGCGCGACAAAATCGTTTAGATAGAGCAGCTTCTCCTTAAACTACGGTGTATATAAACGTCCTGCTAGTAAAGATGTCAGACATTTTTTTCCATGGCCTGGACCGGAGGAAAATGTTTTTATGGAGTATATAGTGAAAAGCGGCAGCGTACCATCGCGACACAGTAATGACTTGAGGATTCTAGGTCTTCTGTACAGAGAGAGACAAATTTACTTTTGGAGATAATTTATTCTGTAGCGTAAAATACACACACCCCGGTTGATTTAGAACTAAGCTTAACGTAGAGAATTTATGTTCTTCTCTCTCTCTCGTGGTGATCTTTTCTTTCTATAAAAAATTTTAAATAATTATTTTCTGATTTTTTATAAGATACAAATTTAGAAAATTCATCTCTCACTCTCTCTCTCTCTCTCTTTCTTCCTCTATCTCTCTTTTTTTCTCTCTCTGACATGCACCAAATTGTTGTATCTGACGACTCGACGCCACAGAATAAATTCCGACGACAAAGGACAAAACCAGCTGTGTAATTTCCGGCATTTACCGCAACACGATGTTACACCGAGAAATCGTGACGCGTATACACGAAGCAGCAAGTATGTCAAGTATTCCACGACTTCGCACTGGACGTTATAGAGGCCGCGCTTGAAATTCAATATCGTGAAAACACGTCGCCAATATTATGATATTTCTAAATTCATAATACCGGGCGAATAACGTGGCAGAGGAATGACGTGGAATCCGCGACTGGGGTGGCAGGAGGTGTAGGGGAACGAGAGAGAGAGAAAGAGAGAGAGAGACAGTCTGTAGAAAGAAGCTCGGAAATCATGGTCCCATATTGAAAGATACCTTTAATACCAAGTCACGGCACTCGGAGCCGTTCCATAGGTGCAGCTCAAACATTCCGAATATACATTTAATATCGTAGACGTTATCATAACGGGTATCCTCAGAGTTCATCGAAGATATATATCTGATTCAAGTTTCGCATTAACATAATTCACAGATTGTATATCTATATGCGAAAATGATGACAATTACATGTCCAAACGGCCAGGAATTTAATTTAATTTTAAATGATTTTTACTGACTTGAAGAGTATAACTGCAAAAATTATAATTACAATTTAAATCGAGAAATAATGTTTCTACTTTTGAAATTTAAAACTTTTATCTAGATATCTTTTCTTTTTAAAGAGATAGACGAAGGCGAGATATATTCTCCTTAAAGTGATATACTTTTCTCCCTTTTTTGTTTTTTGTTTTTTTTTTTTTACACAGACATCTGGACTGTATAATCAATCAGACCCGACTCACCGAAAGGACCTGATTATATCAGATCGAGTTACCCGGATGAAAGGACTCCCTTCAAAAGTCGCAACACGTCCTCCTCTTTTCGAGCGGTTAAATTCAATTTATCCGTCGTGGTATACAGGAGAAGACGAGAAGGACCGTGGCTATTTCACCTGACAGATGCCTTTATAGCTGAAACGTGCCGCGATAATGTAACGCGCGGTATGGTGGGACTTATGATATATCATGGTGAAGAGATCGCGCGTATAGAGGAGAAGATGATCCCGCTCGCGCTCTAACATCGTAATATCTTTCTGCGAGGAGCGCTCTCTTTTACTTTGAACACCCTGGCGTACATATATCCGCTGCACTAAATTAAAATATGTCAGCGATACCGAGTCCTTCTCTGTAAGTATGTGAGTACACTTATAGAGGTCACGGGGCGAAGATAAGATTATGCACGGAATGAATCTCTCTGGGTATTTCTTTTTATTTTTAAATTAAAAAAAAAATCAAATCTTTTTCTGGACGGCGACGTATAAGCGTCTTTTGCTCCTTATAATACGGCATGACGGAGCTTTATATTCAGCCTCAATCTTTTATTCTTGCTAATTATAAATCCGCCCGAAACACAATTGACCTGACTTTAATTGATACGTTATTTTAATTCCGTGTGTCTCATGGTTTAAAATAATTTGCAGAAATTTATCTCGCTCTCTAGCGAAAATTTAATTTTAACTTGAACTGAAATTTTAATTTCCATTTAATCTCAAATACAACGAGAATTGTTTTATATCTCTCCTTACGTATTTATTACAGTCTTTTTTCGTTTAATAAGCATCGTTATTGAAAAATTAATCTCACGTTAATTATGCAACGTAAAATACGGAGCTACTACGAGTTTAATTGAGTCTTGAAATTTGATTTTTAAAAATTATTTAATCGGTTAATTTAAATCACTGAAATTCTTAGAGCAAAAACGAAACGTTCAACAATACAACGCCGACGAAATCGTTAAAAATATTCATCTCGTCCGGTCGGGAGATAATTTTACTGATCGCAGGAAGGATATACCCGGTATCCGCTGTTCCGCCGTTGGGTTGGCAAAAAAGAGGGCGGTTTCCGAGCGAGGAACACATCCACGGGAACCGAGCCTAATGGGAAGTGGAGGCTTAATTACAGGTTGAGGCGGATATTAAGGGTATGCACGGCAGCTCGGCATAAACGTTGCAGCTGTCGTGTGTGTCTATCGACCGAAATTGACTCGCGCACGACAGACGGAGGGAGATGAGAGGAGACGCTGACAAAGGAGGCGGGGAGGAAGAGGGGAGACCGCGAAGATGGTCGCCGACGTTGTAGGGAAGACATTAAAACGCCATAATTCAAATACCCATGGCAGCTCTAAAATAAACCAATTAGAACGTTCTATAAGCGGATATTAAGATTCTCATCCCAGATATACACGGCCTCGTGCACGTGTGGGCGCGGCGCTGCATCATCTCTCCTTAAAGCGCTCCTGTCAAAGGAGCCGTAACACACGTGGACCATATTCCCACTTACGCAAGACCCGTCCTGTCATGACAGGACGGGTCTTGCGTAAAGGAGGGACGAGAGTGGGAATATGGTCCACGATAAATGTGTAGGAACGCGCGCGTGATTCGGCGCGTGTGAAAGCCGTACACGTGTGTAAGGCTCCTTTGACGGGAGCGCTTTAAGGAGAGATGATGCACCGCCGCGACCACACACGCGCCCAAACTACTGAACCGTAATAGAGCCCGAGCTCTGCTCAACCAAACTAAGATATTACGAGCATTTTGCAAGTATTGTTTTAATACCTTAATAAGTTAAAAGCTAATATAACAATCAAGAGAACCGATAACAGAAAAGAGAAGTGTAATTTTGCAAATATTGTTTTAATACCTTAATAAGTTATAAACTATCTGACAATCAAGAGAACAGACTTATCAGATAAAGTTTGTACACTTTAGCTTAATGTCTCCGAGATCAAATCAACTGAATTATAACTCCTTCGCGAACACCCGTTAAAGCCAACCACCGGCTGTCCACGACGGTTCCTCGGAGAATCTCTTTTAGATTCTTGCTTGTGTACTTTGTGGTTCTGTCGGTCGGTCAGTCACGGGCCGGCGCATAAACGGTATCGGCAAATCCGATCTGGGATCGTCCAAGTCACGCGACAGGCAAATCCGAGAGAGATTCTAGAGACGGCCACGTCACACGCGGCAGCCATTTTATTTTCTATGCAAGAAAATGCAAGCATAATCGCTCAAGCTCGCGATGCGCCGACATGCGATGATACCTTCCGACTTAGTTTGAAATTCTATGCATGCACAGAAGACAATGAATATTCAATGCGGCCAAAGATGGCGGAAAGCAATTCAATTATGCGGTTCAATAACCGCGTACTATTAATTATCGAAAACGACGTATATCGTTAATATGTTTCGATATCGGCAAGTATTTCCGCGTGATTTCGCGGACGCGAACAAAACGCGCGTACAAAAATCCGACGCGGATGACAACGATATTCTTAATAACGATCATCAATTTTTGGCGGTAAGCCATTAGATAGATTCCAAGTAGAAAAAGATTCTCGGGAGATTCTCCGAGACAAAAATTAAGAAATTGAAACGCGCGGAAGGGGATAGAGCTGCCGTGGCGTTGGCATAAAGAGAGGATAGAGAAATGGGACGGGGAAGGGGTGGGGATAAGAACAAGGACGAGAGGAAGCGGATAAAAATTACAGATCTGGGTCATATATTCGCCGTTGAGATGGTCTGCCAGTGACTTCTCCGCTCGGGGCTTGCCAGGCTCACCATTCCGCAGGAGTAGTGGCCGCATACGTCAGACAGGCCTACATATGCCATAGTCCTCGACTACTGCGTGCGAGAACTCGGATTGTCCTACCGTCATAGCCAGGCGTTATTTGCTAAGTCGCACTCCCCCGACCGCGAATAAGACGCGTAATGCAGAGTATGCAAGAGATATGAAGCAGAGTGAACAATTTAAATTATATTATTGCACAGGTTTATATTTTCTATCTCGGGCGTAAAATATATTCCCGTCTTTCATTCGTTCTCTTCTTTTATTTTTAGCTATCGATAAAAATTAAAGTTTCTGAATACTATTGATTCGAGAAAATGGAATATGTTGCATAATAATTAAGAATTAACAATATTCTGTCTTTATTGAAAAAATATTATACTGATGTTATTATTTTCGTATTGGAGTATTTGTAGTTATTTTATCTCAATATTTTCGGTAATATTTTTTCATATTCTTGTTCGAGTTAAATCATAAGTATCAGTTATGACATATCTCCGCGAAATTTAAATCAGCCGACAAGTTACTGCAGGCAGAAATTAATATCCTGTCTCAGTAGAATATGAGAATTTTCCATGACGGAATTTAACAAGATTTGTATTGTTCTAATGTATTTAAGATTAATAAGCCGCATTTGTCATTCGTCTCTGCTCTCCGCAAAAGCTTTTAAATTTTCGCTACTGGTTCGCGTATCTTTGTATTCATATACATTTATATATGTATGTGCTGGTTTGCCGTGCCATCGCTAGAAATGGAACAAAGATCTGAATACACAGACCATGAATTTCCATACATTTGAAAACTTCTAAAAGTGAACGCGACAGTTTGACAGTAAAATTTTACAATCGAATGACATGGAAGTAAAAATAGTGAATGGATATTTGCAGAACGTCGCATTGTTGGCCATAGATGCGATCTCATAAGAAGGATGGACTTCAACGAAGCGATTTTACCTCGTGTGTCAATTTTTTTTTTCTATTGTTACATATGCATATTTGTACATCGCGGGACTGTATTACATAATGCATATCTGGTAAAACTTTAAAATTCATTTTTATTTGTAGAACATTTTCTCGCGAATATATAAGAGCTATATTTAATAGTATCACATACACGTAAAGACATATACGCAGTCATTTTCGTCGTTCCTAATTTTCGTCGCTAATGGCTTTTTAAATCTATATCGCGTAATCACGTACCGGCTATATCTCGGACACCTTATATATCAAAGTCGAAGTCGTTATACGACCACGAAAAAGACTCTTTGGGACGCGTCTGAGTCCTCTCCGATAAGCGAAGGCGAGTAATGAGTAATAGGCTGCTTATTTTCAAAGTTCCCTTCGCGGAGGCCAGGTTAGGCGAACGCTGGCGCTAGGCAGAAAGCGACGGGGTTGTGATAGAAACGATAGCGGGGTTGGTGGGAGGGGTTGGGGTTGGAAGTGCCAGTAGATAATACTATTAATTTACTTCCAAGAATCGTAAAATTACGATGAAACTTTAAATTGGATATTTTATCTGAGAATCTCACGCCGTGCTCGCCGCCCGTCCGACTCTTACTCTTTTTCTTTCGTTTCGTCTCGCTTTCTCGTATCCGTTAGTCGAAATATCTCTCTCCCTCTCTCATTCTCTCTCTTTCTCTCTTTCTCTTCTCCGCTCTTTCTCGATTTATCTATCTATCTATCTGTCTATCGCTGTCTCCTTCTCACCGTCGGGCTTATACTTCATCCCCTTGTTTTTCCCTTTCCTTTTTAGCTCGGTGTGCACGCCATTCAAGGGAACAACGTTTCCATTGAACGAGCTGACTAACCAATAGCTCTTATCTAGGATATATCGCTCGCGAGTTCCTGTAATGTGTAACGGGTTTCTGCAATCCCTGTAACGGCAATGAGTATAGGGAGGAGGCCGAAAAATAATGTACCACGCGCAAACAAAACGCAACTGCAAAGCTGTCGCAGTTAATTAATTATCTATTTTGCGTTTATTCTACTGTTGAGTGTATATTGTATACTGTTTAATTTTTTCTTGTCTCCTAATTTGACAATTACACCCCTCCTTTTTTTCCCTAACACTGCGCCGGAAACGTTAACTCGTCGAATGCATATCGTGAAAATATGCGAATATCGAGAGAGGACCATAAAGCACGACACGTCAGAGCCGGGTTAAGGGACACGGGGGTCGGCGAGATAATCGCCGAGTTAACCATTCAAATCGACGGGAAACGAGCGGGCTTACAAATCGCGCCACCGCAGAGTTAAGCCCCAATTCATCCATCGTTCGACGCTTATTCCGCGGACTCGCCACCACCGTCGCCACCACCCTCCCCCCTCGTCTCCCCGCCCCCCCTCGCCGTCCGGGGACTACGTGAGATCCGGCGTCACCGTGCGGCTTTAGGGGAGCTTTAAGGATTTCCACGGAGGTGCGAAACGCGCCCTCGGCACCTTTCCCGACGTCCTTTCCTTCCCTCTCGCCCGCCCCCGCAAGCCCGTTCCTCGTCTCTTTTTACACCCTTGCCGCTTCTCCGCGGCAAATTCGCCGTATTAACGCCCGGTCGGGTAATAAAATTTGTCGGCCGCGTAAAACGCAATTCCGCCGGCATAATAATGCAACGCGCGTTAGGACCCGGGCTCGCGATCGTACGCCCGTCGCAAAATTATGCGGCACGATTCTTCTCCTCTTCGGAGAAAGTTCGGCGCACGTGCCGAGGAGGAAGATAATTCAATCGATGCGGAATCCATTGTGTAATCCGGCTATCGTCGGAGTCGTGTAAGTAACAGATGCAAATTGAATTAATTCGGGATATGATGATAGTACAGCATAATTCGCGTGCGGAGAATTTGAGAACCATAGGATGTTGCGTTATATTCTGCATTTCCTTCAGTACCTGCTTTTTCACGAGAAACTTATGGAAATGTTATAAGAAAGGTTTTACTGCCGCGCCCTTAATTCCGCAATTTTCCAGAAATCTACAGACGCTCGTATTACTGACTTCCACAATGAGAAATAACTTTTTATATATGAGATTAGCATACACACACACACATACACACATACACATCGTCGTATTGAGACTAAAATTAAAAAATTTCATGGAATTTACATCTGTGCATGAAAAATCTATAAAAATATATAAAATTTATTAAAAATCGACCTGACTGGCCTATAATAATTTTTGTATAGGCCAGTCAGGTCGATTTTTAATAAATTTTATATATTTTTGCTCATCACTGGCGACTTCATTTTAATTATTTGATATTTAAATCTATAAAATATTTTACATATTTGTAAAAAGAAAGATAGAATTACTTGAAGAATTAGAAGTGTTCAAGAAAATAAAGTATCGTTTATGTCAAATCGTAATGGCAAGATTTAACAAAAGTTTGTTACACCGCGCGTTCGATAAAATCCTTCATATTTGAATCAGCATGAATGGTAGCGAACAGCATAATCAACGAAAGTTTACGAACTGAAAACTTCCGCGTCTCACGCTATACAGCTCCGTCTCACTTGTACACAGGGAGAATAATCGTTCTCTTTAATAATAACCAACTTCTTGGATGAAATATTAACTAAAATTATGCGCATACAGCGAGGTGGTACCACGTCAACTCCAATTATACACATTATACACATTATTTGATCAATATTTTTCTACCAGATGCAAATCCGTCTTTTACAATTACGTACGCGTGTCATTTAATGGCAATAATTAAAATTTATTATCGCACGAAGTATGCTCCACTGAACGCAACGAAAACAATTATTTTATCCTTGTGCCAATACGTGAATAATTAATGCAATATCTATATTATTATTATTATGAGATTCAATTACGATGGATTATTACAAGTTCATTATTTAATGGGTCAACAAACACGCTTGAATATAATGAAAAAAACAGCAGTTTCTTCGCAGCCGACTCCATTTTTACGATTAACCGTTTCTTTTTTTTTTTTTTTTTTTTGTACTCAGAAATCCGATGTCACGTCGCAAAATAAATACGACCAGCATGACGAGACATCTCTCCTCAGTACAGTAGTCCTGCGCATCCTGCTAGCATCCTGACGCGGTACAACGAGCGTTCAGCAGCACCTCTCCACTCTTGGAATGAACCGCAGACAAGTAAAGCGGCGCTTTCAAGCCCTCGCCTCCTCGCGGCACATTAACCTTAACGACCTTTTAGCGAGTTCTTTTTTCAAGCGTCGGAGGTGGGCGGATTTTTTCCTGCCAGCTCCTGAGATTGCCGTGTCGCCAGCTCAGCGCCTCTTAATGTTAGCTTTTTCCTGTCTCTTTTTCACGCGGCTTCCCGTCCCGTCTCTCGCCGAGCGCGACATTCCGACACACTCGAGTTTTGATATAGTACTTTAGGGCTTTTTGTTAGCACTCGGGAGTACACAGTGATTACCGCGAAAGCGTCTTTCCGCGAGTGAACGAAATTGCGGGCTTGTGTGTCATTTGTCTCGGGAGATTTAAGGCGACCGTTTTCTGGACTCTCGTCCAGAAAGCCGAGGCAAAATATACCGTCTGTTGGTCTTCTCGAAAGGAACTGTTGATATGATGGTCCGTATCTAATCCGGAGAAGGGTAAATTACAATTTCAAATTATATTAGTTCCGAGCAAATAGATCCACTTTGGTTTGCGCGGGGAGAATGAAACATAATATAGACGGATAACTCTTGCACACGAAATTCGGTCATCTCGGATATAAATCGAACTGCAATATTAAAACTTTTATGATACTTTAATAGTTTAACAATTCTTCGTATCAAACTGTGTCTCTCTAATAAAGCAATTATGTGAGGAGTATCATCGAGATTACATACGAGAAAATTCCGCACAATGCAGAGTCATAACATTTTCTAAGACGTTTCGCGCAGCGCAAACGTCCGTCTTTACGACCTTCTTCTCGCCGATCCGCTGAAATTTTTTCCCACCTCCGCTTTTCTGCTCGAAATCTCGTTTGCAAGATACGCGCCCGGAATATCGAGGAACGGTTTTGTCGAGACGAGGACGGACTATCCACGAGGATCTGCTAGAGTTAACTGCGACGCCGTGACTTACAACGATTTGGGGCAATCATGTGCGAATAAACGGGGAAGCATTTGTGCGCCATACTCCGAAAAATTCTCGCAAGTATGCCAATTTAAAGCGGTATGTGCTGTACGGGTCGATTCAGCTGTATGTAGAACGTCCCAGAATTGGCGAAAGGCAACTTTACGTAACATTATTTATAAAAAAAAAATCCGAATTTGATTTTTAGTTGGCAAACTTAACCAACGTATAATTGGTAAATTCAGGAAGAAGCGCGTCTGTTTGTATCACGGAAGATAAGGGTGAATTCGCGTTTACGGCGATGCGGCATGATAAGACGGGATGGAAACAAACATGTAGAAATTAGAAGGCGGAGCGATCGCATTCCGTGGTATTGCATGTGATGCGGAACTGTGTGCAATGAGCGGGTTATCGCTGCATCTCCGTAAGTCTGTACCGAGGAGGATAGTCGGCGAGGGAAGCGACATCGTGAAATCGCGAAAACGGGCTCGAAATATCCAAATCGCGAGGGGAATGATAAGCGATGATAATGACGATAATGGCGAGATTGCATGAAAATGATAACAGCGGAAAATCGACACGAAAACAGAAGGCAATAAAGAAGCTGATTGTGATCGATTTAATCTCAGATTTGAAGAAGGGAAAGTGAAAGATGTCTATAGAAAAATTGTAGATGTCAAATAATGATACGAAGAAAGCGAAAAGCGAGCGTGATTAATCTTCACCATCGGCATCATCGCGATTGTAAAAATCGTTGCAAAATAAGGAACGCAAGAAATTGCCGGAAAATATTTATAAACTGTGTTGAATGCGCCCGTTTAAAGCAAAAGAATAAAAGATCTTGTCACAACAATATTTTTTGCGCGAAAAACGACCATGTTCCCTTCTTCAAATATATCGATAATTCAATTAATCAATTTCTAGAGCCCAGAGCTACATCAAATATGCGCAACAGTCGTCGCGATGCGCATCGTTTGCACTGTCCTGCTATAAAAAAAAAAGTATATATATATATACATATATATATATATATATATGTGTGTGTAGATATATACAGCGTCGAATTAATCCAATTGCAATCGGTCGCGTGACACTCATGCCGCACGTGTACAAGAAGCGTAACTCAATTTCGATATATCGCGGCTTACAAAATATAATAACAACACGCAACGCGATCGTGTGTATAGACTGATTTATCGATCCATCAACTTTTTTGATAAACCTGCGCAATCTACATATATATCGAGACTGAATACAGAATAGTAACATCGATCTGAAAAAAGTACAACGTTCAACGACAAACACAGTATAAGTGAAAAATGCAGAAAGTACACCCAACGCTGTTTTATAATTATAATAAGTGATATAACATACTCTTGAGAAAAACTTGCTTGAGAAAGATTTCAAAAAATATTGTCCAATTAACTGAATCGAGAGCGATGAAGCATAAAATTTAATAAAACAGGATAAATTGAAAACTGGAAGAAATTGAACCTCTTCTCGAAGTAATATACTGATAACTGCAATACGCAAAATGAATATCTCTTTAATGAATACAGGTATAGAGTTACTCATTACTGTCCCATCCTTAATAAAAAATATTACACGTTATTTTTTTAAATAAGCATTTCGCGAAACATACATATATTATACATACGTGGCACAGTCATATAGCGTACATATATTATACATACTTTGCATAGTTATATAATTTTAATGAGAAAAACGAAAGAGAAGTTTTTTTCCATTAAGGAAACGTGAAAACACTCTTTTTAAATTAAAGCCCAACCAATATGTCTATAAAGAGCATCTATCTAGATTAATATATCATATGTACGCAAATAAAATAATGACTGGACTAATGAGTATCTATACATTTCTGTAAAGCAGCAGCAGATATTATCCTGCCATTTACCGAATTTCTAAATCTTATAAAGCTTCGCGTTACTCATTATCCCGCGTGTAACGGGAACTAATGGTATCAGCTTCGCAGTTTTTACACGAATTCGCGGAACATCTGTGTGAAAAAGAAATATGAATATTATACACGCGTATCGCATAATCGAGAACTAGATTATATATAATCTCTAGTCTAATTCACACCGTGTTAATGCCACGGGCATTAACCGGGTGCCAGGATAACCTCCGGGTATTGACAGCACGTAACAGCGTACGCATAAGTAGTCACAGACCGGGCGATCAAATATTCCGATATACGCGCATGTGCCGGATGTGCCGGAAACAGAAACGCGCGCGAGACAGAGAAACCAAAGAATTACAGCCGGTTTCCCTCGTGGTGTAGCGAAGTGTAGCGCCCGTAGATAAAGCCGACCGGGCGCGGTCGCAAAAAGAAGCCGAAATTCTGCAAAGTCGGCGGTATTCTCCCCTATCTCCGGGGCTCCGGGCTTCGCCGCGTTACACACCACCCCCATCCCTCCCCCTCCCGCCCTTCCGCCGTGTAAATTTTCCATGCGAACGCTGCCCGCGTAAACTCGAGCGCGAATAAATTTGTTCGTTATGAGAGGGGACGCGCATCCCGGGGAAACTCGCACGCCACGCACGTTATCGGACGCAACGCGTCGGAATTGCTTAACGAAACGGAATCGCTCGCGCGGAGGCCGCGATTTGTCCGCTCCATCCACCCCTTCGTGTTCATCTGCGTGTTGGTCTCTCTCTTCCTCTCTCTCTTTCTCTCTCGACACTATATACCGTGTGGAAATGCCGCGCAGCGAACTCGTCCGAGAGATTGGAACGCGTTATTGCTATTCGACAACAAATTTTAATTATCATACAGCGACTGGGCCCACCCGCCGAAATTAATCACGACGTCGCGTCCACCCTGTATTATGTCGCGTCCATCCTGTAGGTGGTCACCGCAACGTTGTAGAGATGCGTCCCTCTCAGCTACATCACCTTCCAGCGATTTTTTTTTTTCAATGTTACATAAATGCGATTCTCCGAAATCGCTCCACGTATTTCGTTTAATGTAACACGAAAAAAAAACGATGCTGCGTTACAGATAGACGTTCTACTCGGAGAACAAAAATTTCCATAATAAATTTTTCATCTCCTATATTTATTCCTTAGACTCCCCCCCCCCCCTTCTTATTCTCGTTTATTCGCATTATCGCCGCTTTCAGTCGCTCGCGGCGCCTACACAATAGGATGGAAATGGAACACGGCAAAGGCGAAAGAAATCTTAAAAATAACTCAATACCGGCGTTCGCGGGGTCGATGCGGATTTATCCGACGTGCAATAGCAGCAGCAGGATTCCGAGTCGCAGCGACGCGCTTCATTTGACGCAATCAGTCAGGACGGGGAGTGTGCGCGCATCCCCTTTTCTGCGCATCCCCGGCGAAGTAAACATTATTATTCATGAGATCGTGCCGTATTACAAGGAACGAATTCTACCGGCATGTCCTGTTGCGTTTCTCAGCTGTCGCACGACAGACGACGGCCACGTACGTCGGATTATTAGATGCGGAAATAAGAAGAGCTACCCCCGGGGCTGCGCAGGGGGTGAACGACGTCGCGGGGGAGACGTGCAGACGCCGCGCAGCAAAGATGTGACGACAGTGAATCAAATTATTTATACTGTCGCGCGATCGAAGTCGCGCGCGACATGATTTTATACGTGATTCTTAAGCGCGAGAATTAATCTCGTGCGCGTGCAAAGTCTCTTCGTCAGGCAACAATTCGGGGATATCAATTTTATACTGATAATTTTTGGTTTGTTCTACAAGATATTTTCTTCCTCGCTATTTCAATTTAGAAGCAATATTTTGTAAGTGAGGACTTCGAGACGAGAAGTGTAGTCTGTGTCAAGACCAATTATTCGGTCCGAAATTAAGCCGACGTTTGTATCGAGAATAAAATCAAAGCGCGCTTCTCGTCTAAAGAGCAACGAAATCTTTGCATAAATTCAATGTTCGAGGCTATCCATATTTTATCCATTCGATAATACATTTTCCACGAAGAGAGATCGAGAAGAAAGGGGGAGGTTAAAGATATAACCCGTAACGAAGTTTTCCGAAGGATTGCGCAATATTCATGGATATTCGGGCCGCAGTCGGCGCACGTGCGAGGCTGAAGGTAAGAAGGTAAGAAAAGCGCGAAAGCGGCGAAAGAAAGGGTACTCAAGCACCGTACTTTGTCGGCCCTCGTACTTTGTCTATCCTGCCGGCACAACAAAAGCAGTATCGCCTTCGCGCCGAGCGGCACTCGGAATAACCAATCGGAGCTCGCAATTAGGAACTCTTCGGCTCGCCCGGTGAGAAGTGGAAGAAATTAAAGGAAGAAAAGGAGATTCTAGAGAGAAAAAGAGAGAGAGAGAGAGAGAGAGAGAGAGAGAGAGAGAGAGAGAGAGAGAAAAAGAGTATCTCCAGCGCGTTGGTGGTTACCACCTTAACCAACCTACCTCCTCTCTTCCTCCTTCCAAGTTCCTGAATTTCCAATGCAGATAACTACCAGAGCCACCACCGTCACCTCCATCCCCTTTCTCAGAGAATAACGAATAATCAGAAGAAGTGAAAGGGGGACGGAGGAGAGGGTAGAGGTTGAGCAAGAGCGATCGAGCGGACTCTCTCGAACAGGTTCGCCCGAGGAAAAAGGATCGACACGCAGGATCGGGAGAGAAACTTTAATGACATTTCTTATTTCCAGTCGGACGGGACTTACAGTACCTCGTCGACGCCTCCTCGCCTTATATCTTCTCGTCATCGACGGCGAAAGAGAGGACTGGAAAGGAGGAGAAGGAGGAGCTCGATTCGTACTTACCGCGTCTCGTTATCATCCCCGTGTGATCTCTTACACAGAGAGTACGCGGTTTCTCCACTTGCTTTATTTGCTCACCAAGTTTATGTGCCTCCCTATGATTAGTGTAATTTCCTGATATCGCGGGCGCGATATCGATATCGCGAGTTTGCATAAATTGCAAAGCGTTGAACGCATAGCAGCGCGTATAGATTGACAAATTTTTTTGAAATATAACTTTTTGTAAATATTGTAATATATATATATATATTTTTTGCTGTCTAGGCATAAATATTCTTTGAAATTGCGACGAACGTTATTTCGGAATATTGGTTCGTCGTTGATTGTGATTAAAGGACGATGTTTCTCTATAGAGAAAAATGCAAATTAATACGCGGAAGTCGCGAGGGACATCTTAAACGAGATTACGAAGGGCGCGACTGGGAAAATCCGTGAGATTTGGTGAGAATCAAATCACGAAAGTAAAGACGGAGCGAGGAATGATTAAAAATCATGAGCGGTGTCTTTATATACAGAATGCCTCAGAAAAAAAAAATCATGCGCCTTCTTTAAATTGTAAATACTAAAATTTTACTCTAAAATAGATAGCAGTTGTTTTAACATCAATATTTTAACTACGCTTTGTAGAGATAAAAATTTATTGTTACAGAAAATTTTATTCTTCAATTAACTCTAAATCGATCTTATTAAAAGAATTTTAAAAATTTGATTAGTAAAATATTCAATTGTAAATTAAGAGGGTAATATCTAATCTAATATTCACGCGCGCGTGTTAAGAAGAAAATCTTATTTAAATTTTACCCCGATGAATCTGTGAAAAGAATACGACTTTTGGGTCACTCTGTATAATAGCATCCATGATTAAAACAAGGGATGCCAGTTATTGAGGGTGAATCGTTACAGCCGTATAATCAAATATCATTATAAAAATAATAATTGAGGAGATAAAATTTCTCCGTTTGATTATCAGATGAAGGGAGAACGATTCTCGTAGAAGAATCACAGTGCAGTCAAATAAAAGAAAGTATATGATAGTAACACTGGTTACAGCTGGATAAATAATGCGGATGAATTTATGAATTTAAAACATAGGAATTATTGAACGATTCAATCATTTGTGGAAAACAGAAATACAATTTTAATATCAGATTTAAAGAAAGAAAATATCAAATGAAAAATATGAATTTAGAGATAATTTTCATCATCATCATCACGCAGTTAAATGTCAATTCCAAAAAGACTCTTTCTCTCTCTTTTTTTTTCTTTTCTCTTTCCCCTCTTTTCTCTATTTTTGCTCCTCGCTTTTCTTTCTTTTGTTTTCTCTTTCTTCTCTCTATACGATGCAATAAAGAGTAAATGCAAAACTGGAGCCCTCACGCATTTTAGCTCGCGTATAAGTATAGCGTGCGCAGATTCCTGAGCGACTTTCACGGGAAAGTCAATATTTTCCTTTGCAGTTGCGCCTACCTCGAGGCTCCATGTGGGCAGGATCGTGTTTTATCTAGTCCTCCTTTCAGCGTGTTTGCATGGTGCGACATAGGAAATAACGAGAAGGGAAAAATCACGTGCAACTATCGGGAAAAAAGAAACGAATGTGAAGTGTCGTAAATGGAAACAGGCAGATAGTCAATTGTACGATAATACAATGAAAAAAAAGAAAATTAATCGGATTTTTTTTACTGATGAAAGAAATGTAGGATGTAATGTCAAGGATGTTAATGTGTTATTCGCGTATTAGATTATACTTTCATGACGTAAAAGAGCGATACTAAAAATGGAGAATAGCTATAGAAAATGAGAGATAATTTCGCTTTTAACGTAATGCGCGATAACTTAATACACCGATATGTGATAGAAAATTTTTACATGCTCTCTCAACGAGAGATAATGTTGGCAATCTTCAGAACATTACATCGAAATAATCGTAAGTACATATATACAGCTGTATTGTGTGTCATTCGATGACGAATCGTCAGAGGAAAGACTTCGTCGGCATTAAAATGATATCGAGTTTAATCGACATTAGATTTGAATCTCAGCAAACTAGAATAAACGAGCAATAAACAAATATTGGATTCTTAAAACAATTTATATACTGCACTTCCTTTTGCAGATTCTTCTCTTAAAAATTTTCACGATATATTGAACGAGTGTCGTGTGTTGATTAAACAAATTATATCCATTCCTCTAAAGTCACACTATGCAAAGAATGTTCAATCGCCGCTCGATAATCACGATAGAGTAAATAAACGTTTGCAGTTACGATCTGCGAAAATCAAGCGACGGCACAGCAAACTGCAGTCTACCCCGCAAAAACCTGATCCAATCGATCAAGGAAGGCGCGGCTCGACTACGCCGTTAAGATCCCAGAAAACCGCTCAAACTAACGTGAATGAGAAGCGAGTTCACGGCTCGTTCGGCTCCCAATCTCTCTCTTTCCCGATCCTTGTCGTCCTCGGAGCTACGTCCTCGACTAACCATGGATACCTAGGCGGAGACTCGACACATAATCGATATTCAATCACGTACGACGACATCTTCGGCGTTGCCCCAGTTCCGAAACAGGCTGCGGGGTAGCGAAACGGGGATGCGAGTAGTTTCCAGGGTAAAAGAGGAAACGAAAAATCCAAGGAGAAAGGAGCGGAAGGAAAAGAGAGACAGAGAGAGAGAGAGAGAAAGGGGAGGGATGAGATGTGGGGGATAAGATAGTGAATTCTGGAATTCCAATATGTCTCATAGCTATGCCCTACGGCATCTTCTCAATTTCCTCGTCGAGCTATTCCGCGATGAGGCCTCGGAGGCTGGTCTGGATCTTTCAGACGCGGTTGAACCGAAAACGAAATCAAAACGTCTTTACTGAAGAGGGGCTCGACTACCGGTTGCCGTTGTAAGCCGCAGCGAAAAGCCCGGCCAGTTTAACTGCACCAGACCACACGCGGGAAACGTCAGTCTCTTCCATTCTACGTTTATTTCTACGGGGATAAAAGAGCGAACGGCACTTGTCTACAGTGCGGTCTAGCGGAACTTAACTCTGGAATTAGCGGGTTTTTTTCACGAACTAATTAACGTGAAGAAAGTTCGTTGAATGAACCTGACTGTATATTCTGAATATGTTTCTATAGTTTGCAATATGATACGCGTAAGAGATCGAGAGAACAAAGGAGAAATTCTCTTATTACATTTGTTAAAATATACTTTTGTGGAGCAAGTAGAAAAATATATTACAATGGAACGCAGTTAACTAGAGAATATGAAGAAAGAGTGAAATCTTTTTTTAGATTGAATAAGAATGATTATGTTTTAATGATAATATGTGTGTGTGTGTGTGTGATTATTGCGCGATCATCATTAATTTTAATAATTCTTATTAGACGGATGCAGATGAAAGGAGAGAGAGAGAGAGAGAGAGAAAGAGAGACAGACAAACGTTTTGCCAAGCCCACATTCTCTACAACTGTGGCATAAATTATATACATATATGCGCGAAAGTTGTTATTGTTCGAGAGCGATATAACCAGCGTTAATTCGGGTAGCAAAAGTTCTACACATAGTATCGTTACGGTCTTATCCCGTACTCAGTACGTTAAATGGAACTCACCCTTTATGCTAACTAAATCTAACGCAACGTACAATTCACCACCCGGCAAACTCGGCACCGTCGTGTGCGCTCCATGTGTACGGGCACACATCGGTCACGTTCAGTTGAACAACTTTGCAACTGCTGAGTGATTTACTGCTGAGCGTTCTCCCGCGGCGCATTTGCTATTTCGCAACGTGCTCAATAACCGGCCGCTATTTTTGCAATGTCCGAAAAGTGGAGTCTTATAGCGCAACGTGACGATTGACATTTAGGATAGGACTTTTTCGAGGATTTGCAGTATTCAAGTTTGGGACGGGATGTCAAAACTCTTACACACTTTAACATAAAAGATTGATATATGATATAAAATGATACAAAAATATATATGATATAAAAATATCCTCTCAAATTGTTAGGTACTTTTCTTTTTTTTTATAGAAAGAACAGTGACGAGCAACAAAAACAGAGATCTCATTTAGAAAGGGGAAAGATTCCAAAAACCAGATGTTTTCTAGATTGTATGATTTTTAGTTCTTCAACCTCATTTCGGAATTATCTTTGACCTTTGGTTTCTAATATTTCCATATAAAAATTCTTTACTTATGCGGAACAATTAAACAAGGGGAATCAAATGCGGATATTTCGCTTGTCAGATTATTCAACTACTTTTCCACTAACAAGGGAATTTCGCGAACTCGAAAATTCTAATTTTGATGAAACTTTACACACATGTAGGGGGAATAAATAGATGAATTTACAAATTTTTAGTTGCTGCCCAAAAACGATTCTAAAGAGTAAAACCACTCGAAAAACATTCGAGATATCATAAAATGTTGTATACAAAAGTTTCATGGTAAAAATATCTCTATTTAACCATATTAATAAAATTTAGAAAAAATAATTTAAAACAAATTTTTTTTTTAATCTTAGAAAAAAATTAGTTTTTAAAAATTTTATTAATATGGTTAAATAGAGGTGTTCTTACCATGAAACTTTTGTATAAAATATTTTTTGATATCTTGAATGTCTTTCCAGATATATCGAGAAAAGCAAGAAGTCGCTCTACATACATGTGGTTTTACCCCTTAAAATCGCAGCAACTATAAATTTCTAAAAAAGCATTCGAGATATCAAAAAATGTTTTATACAAAAGTTTCATGGTAAAGATATTTCTATTTAATCACATTAATAAAATTTTGAAAAAATAATTTTTAAAAAAAATTTTTTTTAAATCTTTGAAAAAAATTATTTTTTCAAAATTTTATTAATATGGTTAAATAGAAGTGTTCTTACCATGAAACTTTTATGTACAACATTTTTTGATATCTTGAATGCTTTTCGAGATATATGGAGACAAGCAGACAGTCGCTCTACATATGTGGTTTTACTCTTTAGAATCGTTTTTGGGCAGCAACTAAAAATTTCCAAATTCATCTATTTATCACCCCAACATGTGTGTAAAGTTTCATCAAAATCAGAATTTTCGGGTTCGCGAGGTTCCCTTGTAAGTTATCCGGGCCCTATTGTTTTGCCAGCGTCAATTTTACCTATATCCACATTGCCCTGGCTTTGTTGATTACTGATAACTTTTGATAGTAATTAGTAGAGTGAATTATGCGACTCTCTGCTCATTACACGGTTAATAATAATTACAGCAGTTACCGGCGTGTAACGTCACTCAGTGCAAACAATCCTACAAGTAAGCTGTGCACTTGCGCTATGTATATATGTATACGCAGCCCGGACTACGTTAAACTATAGTACTTATAGCGCAACAGCAAGTTAGCGACTGTCCGACAACAAGCCAGTGGCTAGGTTGCTCCGCTCTATTGATAGTTTCGGTTATCCCTAATCTCAACTCTCGCTCTCTCCTACAAACTTCCCGCTACCGACTGTCCAAACAGTTAAACAGTCTCTGCCCGCTAATCCTGGAGATCGAATCGTAGATTTCTTATCTCGCGTGCCGGCTTTTTGTCGATCGATACCGACAGACCGTGTTGTAAAATGTTGGCGAACCACAGAGATTTATCGCAGAGTGCAACGCCCTATGTGTGACGTAACGAAGATATCGAAACTTTCTTTAATTAGGCATATATATTTTTTATACATTCTCAACATATTTTTTCTTGATATATATTCTTAAAATATATAAACTTTAATTATGCATGTGTGTAATTATATGTAGGCATATATTCTCTTTTACATATCTTCTGTATACAATATTGTAAGAAATCGCTCGTAAACAACGTTTGGAGAGTGAAAGAAACTCTAGAGAATATTTTGTTCGACGTTCGCGAATTTGTTAGATTACGAAACTAAAATCACATCACAGATAATTTCATGGAAAGATAAGACATGCGTCAGGGAATAATGCGAATATCCTATCGGACTGTTCTCATATCATGCCCCGAACCAGAAGCAAGAAATGGTCAGATAAATTTCACAATGTTCCGACAGTTATCCAGTAGGTAGCTAACGATGTCCCTTATCGGGGATTTCTAAACGATAGTAATCGACGTTTGCGGAACAGTCTTAATTAATTCCAGGTGGATCGACCTCCACATATATTACATCTACCCGATAGCCATCTACACTCGTTCGCGGTGAGAACCGATGAGTAAGTTAGATGGGAATAATCCTATCACGTTCTCGTTCAATGGGAGAGACGGTCGCAATTAAAAGTTGTAGATCTGATGAACATTAAATAATTCTTTAATGTTGTTTCTTCTTATTACAGAAATATATGAAAATCCAATATTTACTTTAAGAATTGAATAAAATTATATACCATGTATATATATATATACATATAATTATATATATATATATATATATATTCTAATAGAATTATAATTATTGACATAAAATAAGTGAGTTATTTCCGACGTCCAAGATTTGAGATTTATTACATTATACATTATTACATTATACGAAAGAGTTGATATTCTGCAATATTATTAAAGGAATATTCCGACGTAGAGGAAAATATTTTTCAAAATCTTTTTGCACGCAAGGTCCAGCGACCATATGCACACAATTCTCTAACCATGCATAAACTTCTTCAACATCCACTCGTGGACATTTTAGTAGGGTCATTTACAGGTTTCAGTAGAATGTGTTGCGGTAAGACTAAAGTACTCAAGGGACTTTGGGCATAATGCACCAGCAAAGTTTACCTATAAACCTGGATATTTTAACCGCATTATTATCGCGAACATCGGCTACTTTGCGTAATGTTAATTTCTCGATAATATTTTGTCCGATTAGAGCCGAGGGTACCGAGGAAAGCGAAGAGAAATGTGCTGATGATTCAAAATATATATATTCGCAACGTCTGTTCGTTGACTTCTATGACGAGAAGGATATTTCGTCCAGAGACGGAGAGTTTAAGAAAAGTCTTTCTCGATTTTAAATTCAATTGTAGCCGGTGAGAGAGAACGACTGCCTCAGGAACAGCACGTTCAATAAATCTGGACCCAGTGTCAACTGTAAGGGTGGCCTGTCCTCGCGACGTCAAGGCGAGTCTTCGCGTCTCGGTGCAAGAGTAACGGTCCTCCGCGCTGCAGAAACAAAAAGAGCAAAAGTAAAGAGGAGGGAAAAAAAGGCAACGAAAACGCAATACATATACATACACACTCACACACAGGGTGAAACCGGGTCGGCGGAAAGAAGAAGCCGCAATAGCGCCGACAAAGCCACGGTTTCCAATTTAGTGCTTTCACTTTGTATACAGTGCGGAAGGCTCGAAAAGAAACAGAAACGATAAAGAAGGAAAATTCTGCGAGAAGAGAGAATGTCGGCGAGGAAGGGAATCGATGGGTAGGAAAAACGGAGGAAAAAAACGGGGCGGATGAACGTGAAGAAAAAGGCCGACGAGAAAGAGAAAGAAGGAGAAAGAGAGAGAGAGAGAGAGAGAGAGAGAGAGAGAGAGAGAGAGAGGGAGGGAGGGAAGAGAAAGATTGGAGCTTGCGAGTCGACGGTGAAAGCCCGCAACTTGAATAGTTTGCGCTTTACCCTGATTGCCGTGCAAAAGTCCCGTCACTCCCACCGCGTTTTGCACGGGTCATTGCCGCTTCCATCGCTATTACTGGTTTTGACAATGACGCTCTCGCCGACTTTTCCATCGACTCGCCAACCGAGTCCTTAGATTAGTAGCGAGAATCGGTTATGACAGTCTCCCACGTCGATTTTCGGTTAACGCTTGACGGCGAACGTTTATCCTTTAACGACAATCTTTGCCACGTGCGCATAATTTCGCGAAATTTCGATACTTACGAGATAGATCGTATTTAAACTGCACTCACAGTGCGCGATTGCTTTATCCCGATAATCGATAAAATCTCGACGAGCACTTCTTTCCGTCAGAGTTACTCGGGATGAAAGCGAGTTCCTTCTCTTCGGTAAGAACAATTGCATCGTCTGAGATAAGCTCGATATAGAAAAGTTTCGACTGGATAAACAAAAACACTTGAAATATTATTTAGAAAAAAAAGGATATCACGAAGATTAAGATTTGCATAAGTAAAGGTATAAATATTGATCTTATTATTGGTGTCTTATTCTTTTCTTCCATTGCTAGCGGACTCTGTCGATTTCTCTGACGGCTTACTAAATAAAGTACTTCCTTATAAAGTGCGACCGAGACGTGAGTTTCGCCTCTATGAAGCGGAGTCGAAACAGGTGGAAGGACTCGAAGACGAAGATAAGATGGGTGGATGAAAAAGGCGAGCGGAAAGAGGAAAAACTTTGAGGATACGTCTTTCACGTGGTCTAACTTAATTTGAAGACACAAAGAAACTTTCTCCGCTCAGGAAATAGGTGAGGACGTGTTTTTCCATGAGAAAAGACCTTCGTCTCGCCTCCGTCAACGCTTGCTTCTTTCTTCTCGCCGAATTCTTTATCCATCCGATACACTTCGAATACGACTGCACGACTTGCTCTCTCTCTCTCTCTTTCTTTTAATATTATATTATCTACTTTTTTAGCTGTAAAATTGTTACACGAATGAACACGAATTCTGCGAATTCTGCACGCTTGTGGCTACTAAAAAGACTGCTATATGCTATAAAACTACCTCTAATTATCAACCGCCTTGTCGATAAAAGTTGCTTCGAGATACGGACAGGGAGAAGGATAAAAAGGCAATTGCCAGTTTAAAGTCACGTCGAGATAGGACAGATACGACCGATGTAATATACGGATTCGTTTTACAAATGCAGGCGCGGGTATAATACGCCGTGAACACGAATGCGCGAATGTAGATAGAGCTTAACTCCCTAACGAAGTCTACCGCTACCTTTCCGCGGTACTAATTAGCGCGCCACGCGAAAAGAGTAATAGGACCGCGAAATTTTCCCCGGACCGCCTGTGCCGGGTCGCTCCGACGAGCACGAACGGATGCGCGGCATATAATATGCCCGGAAATGCATTTCTCGCGGATGTCACGCGACACTGTCCGGACCTACGGATGTCAATGGCACGCGCGGTTTGTGGATCCGGTAAGAAATATTTTCCCTCGCGCTAATTAACGCGCCCGTACGTAGCTTTAATAGATCCTCCAAACGCGATGCGTTCGATTCATACGGCGCAATGTGGGATTGCAAATACCGATGCAATTACGTTTTAATTCGGTGCAGTTGTCGTATAAATTATTCGTATCATTTCTTTATTAATTACGATGTAAAGAATTCCATAAAAAATTGACAGACTCGAATTTACATAGATGTAAATTAAGCAAACTGCGAGTCTCACATATTACAAGGCTATTTGTGTTATTTTAAGAAATACTTATAATTCATCTGTGACATTTATTTATTTATTTATTTTTTTTTTTTTGAAAAAAGAGACGGATCTCTTTTTTGTTACAGCTTAAGGCCACGACAAGTTTGAGTCCGGCATTGTCGACGGGGATATTCCGTTCGCGATCTGTCTACCGTTTTCGGAATGATTCCCACGTACCGGGAAATCCTCTTGAACCCCGCTACACCGCTGCTCACGTCAGAGAGACTCAAACGAGATAAAGTGCGAAGGAGCTCTTTCGTAACGAACCGTTAAACGGCTTCTCCGATAAGTTGTTCTGCCAGAAAGAGAGAGAGAGAAAGAGAAAGAGAGAGAGAGAGAGAGAGAGAGAGAGAGAGAGAGAGAGAAAAAGATCAACCCTCTATCGACGCTATTATCCTCCGATTTTGCGAGACACTCCATCCGTCGACTCTTTCCGAACGCGCTTTGATTATCAAAGACATAAGAGTGACAGCCAGTTAAACGACGCTGAGTGAAATTTCCGAAGGTTTCCGTTTCTACGCGCGAATGGGCTTTCATCAATCATAATCAAAACGATATATCCTATTTTACTGTTCGCAGGAAACCGCCTCTTCACCGGTCGAGCGACATCCCTGTACGCGAATAAGCGTTTCAGTAATTTATCTATGCTAATATTGTATAACTAATTTATGTCAACGCGTTATGTAACAGTTGGCTGACGCGTTGATTTATTTTGCCAACTTAACCGAAGCGGACTAATTTCACCACTTTCCGCAATGGATAAATTGTGTGTGCTTTCGACAGATTATTTCGCGTTCCTCTAGTTCATTTAACGATTACATATCGTTATTACTATGGATTTCGCGCGCAATGCCGCGGGTGCATTTATTCGAAATGCGTTGCTCATTGTGATTTCTCTCGGTGAATCTCAACCCGAGCAATACAAATGTCTCGAAGGAATCGAGAATGTACGTATACAAATACGTATCTCAAGCTTGAGAGTCATTCACGTAAAGGATTAATGTAGTTGCTCCGCGGGGACGTCACTGCGCGCTCATACTGCATAATGCAGCACTCGTATGAAATCCCTCTTTTGAAGTTGATTTCAATTCAAATCCCGGAATATTTTGTCAAAAAATATTTTTTCTCGACAAAAGTTATTTTAACGAAATCAAACCGTTGCACATATATGTGTGTCCATCTGTAATTTTAAATCTTATATGTAATTAAAATCCAAATTACATATCTGTGCCAAAGTAGGAAATATTTCACAGGTTGAGGGTCGAGAAATGAAGTCTCATTATAAATTTATTTTATCGAAGTTAATTGCTCAATAATATTTAATATTTTTCCAAAATATATTAAATAATTATTAAACCTCCACTTAAAAATTTATCGAGAAAGATTCGAGAAAACGAATGTATCAAGGAGAATATATATCTCTCTACACCAATTCCTTTTCCAGATGCGTGTGTAATATTTTCGTTTCACGCACCAAACTTTCCCTCGAGTTTCGAGATTTAATCGCGTCGAACTCTTTCGCGGAGCGGCACGAATTGCACAATTAAAGCCCCGAAGTCTGAATCTGAGGGATAATACGGGACAATCCTCGAGCGAGAAACGTGTTTCGCTACGTCAATTCTCCGGCACCATGACACTCTGCTTTACTGCTACAGCAGTAACGGCAGCAACAATAACAGCAACAACGACGGGGATTCTCGGCTGCAGTTTGTGTGCGTTCGCGTTCGCGAGGTATCTACCTGCCTACCTACCTTACGTGCATTTCGCCGCAATTGTAAACGTCTAAGTATCCGTCCACCCGCATCACCGTTGTCCTACAACGTAATCGTCCTGGCATACACGCAGAAGAAGGCGGGAGAACGGAAGATACCGCCGCGAGTCGTAATGGGACGAGAATAGAACAGAAATGTGTCTCTCACTCGAGAGAGATATCTCTTTGTCTGACGGATCACGACGAAGACTCTCCTTCAGAGAGATCCTTTCTTATATGTCTAACATTAAACGTCATAAATGCTTTAACAGCGACTAAATTGACACTTCTCGCTTCGGCTTTCCCCGACTCTGTTTCTAACGCTTCAAACCACTTTGAAAGATGCTACTGAAAGTCTCGACACAAAACAAGGGATAAATTTCCCGAAGAGAGAAGGTGAGAACACAAAGATTAAAAGGACACCATCCGAAGCCACGAGATTGAAGAGGAAGCAAGGCGCACGTGCCGCAGAAGACAAGAGAGGAGAATCCGACCGGAGAGAGATACTCGCTTTGCGAAGGAAAATACGTGTCCGATGTTAGCTAGCGCTGACTAGCCTCAAGGGAACGAAGAACGACTCGTAAATACAGTGTTAACGAGATGTACTTACAGAGAAAGAGAGAAAGGAACCGGCGCGTTCCTTCGAATTACTCGATTGTGCATCGTCCTAGTCACCAATCTGAATACATCTCGTCTGTTAGATACTGTAAACGTATACAAAATATGTCTGGGATATACAAAAATATATCTCGAAAACCAGTAAAAGAAAGAGAGAGAGAGAGAGAGACAGAGAAAGAGAAATTTGCACGAAAAGAAGAAGAAACTTTCAAAAGAATTATTCATTCTATGTAATATGTAAATTTAATTAACTCTTAAAAGCAACTTAAAAACAAAAAAATTTATTTTGAAACAACGAAATTGTAAATATGTCTTAATATAAAGTTCAAAAAATTATTAAAACTTTTTATATCGTTTTAACATGAAGAGTATATTTAATGTAAATTGATTTAGAAATTTGACAATTAAAACTTATGCAGATTCAAAAATAAGTCAATGAACTGTCAACGAACTACCAATTTTAATTATTTCTAAACTTATAATACTAATTTTATAATCATTGAATATCTTTCATAATGAAACACCTGTTTATCATGAATAGAACTCTTTAATTTAATAGCTTTTACTATATTAAGATAAATTCGATAAAGCCTAGGAATATCTTTAGTCAGGAATTGATTAAATTTCATAATATTAAATATTTATATGCTTCGATCCAACGTACAATTACGTTAGTGATAATGTAACAATATATATATATATATATATATATATATATATATATATATATATATATCTGTATAGTTCGGTTTCTATAAATAACGCGACGCTGTTTAACGTGTCCAGCAACCGTGTGTATGTGTATGTGTGTGCCCGGTCGAATTGCATTCTTTAATTAAATGCAACTGTGCCCAGATACACGCGCGTGTTGCTTCGGATATTTCCTACAGGTGCAAAGCGCTTTAGGGTAACTCCAGGAAGACCGCAGGAACTCATTTCGCGGCGGCAACTTTATGGAGATCGATGCTTCGGAAATAAAAGCTCCGGTATAACAGAGGCCCACTCTCTCCCTAGAGTCTGGCAGACTCGCTGCCAGAACGCGATGGAGTGCCATGGGATTTGCCTATTTCACTCTATCCGTCTATCTCTCTCTTTCCCCCTTTCTTTCTGTCCTCTCTGTTCGCGTTCAGCGTCCCCGTGGAAGTTTTACTGCCGTCTTGCTTCGTTTCGGGGACCATTTTCAATTCCTATGGCGCACAATCAAAGTTACCGATGAATATAAATGCCAGAGCTAAAAGCAGTCAACTTAAAGTCGCGCATCGACATTTCCGTCCGAACTCCTCGTGGGAGTCAATCGTTACCTTGTTTTTAACCGAGATGATGATTTCTATAGCGTAATGTATTGCTAGAATATCTTTTCTCTCGATAGATATAATCTCTGCGCAATAAGATTATAAGGAAAGAAACTTTATTTCAGAGCAAAAATAAGCGAATAAAGTACAGTCAAATAGTAGAATAAACTGCACACTCATTGTTCTTTTATCGTGTTGTCGATTTTATGTGGAACGATTGTATGTCTGATAAGCTAACGACACGTATAAATGATAGAGCGGGATGTAGTCAATTTGACGCCACTCTCCGGTAATAGACTTCTCTTTTCGATTCTAAAGAAGCTATCCATCTTTCCGCACACTTGACGCCACCGCCGTTTGACCCGCACTTGTTCAATATGTCATCGACCGAGAATCTTGGGTAAATACAATACAATAAAAAATATAACACGGCTTGTGTAAACTTCATTTTTGCGATTGTGTAAATAAGTGTACTCAAAATAATATATCTTTAAGCGTCAACATTTTCAATAAAATTAAGTTGATGTTATAATTCTATCAACAAAACTTTTTCTGTAGTCATTGTCAAATAATATAATAAATAATATAATATATAATAAATGAATAATAATATAATAATTATTCATCATAAAGGGCAAAAATAACAATTAATGCAAATTGCGATCTTTAATTATTTTCTCCAAACTTCTTTCCCATCTTTCCAAAGATTTGTTTGTGTATTGGAGTTAAATTTATAAAATTTATAATATTTCATATATGTACGAATTATTATTATTATAAAGAAAATGTTCTTTTTTTACACAAGATAAATTATGATTGTAAAATTTAAATATGACGACGGAAATAAACGACATTATATTTTATATTTTATTTCGCTGCAATTTAACGTTTATGATTTTGACTTGATTCCGACGTCAAGCTGATTGTATTTGCATCAAATCAGCGATGTATATATAGAGATAGAACGAGCCATCTGTCCACCGAATAAAATCATATTTTATTGACAGTTCAAAGCTCGGAGAAATAATTTGCCTAATGGATTATTTTCTTCATTCTATTTCACAACAAGAAGATTATCATTTCAATAGTTATCAACGCTACATATGCAAGATAAATGTAACATGTCACGGAATATGTGTACTCGGAAGTACATCTTACTCGAAATAGACTCGGTAAGTCTAATATGCATCTTGAATACGAACGCACGATGAAGCTTCGAATTACCATGCTATTATTACCATTCCATCATGACAAAATCCTTTCTGAATCGCTCGTCGTAGACGCCGGAAAACGAGAAAGAGAGCGTCAAGAATGTAACAGCAACAAATGACGTGTCGGCGAACTTGACTCTACGACAAATCGACTTGTCGCGAAATCCTATTGTGGGCTGCTGCATGTTTTCCCGAATCTTCCTCTTTTTGCGAGAAATCCGATCAGACCTCGTTCTACATCGAATTCGAGCACTCGCGTTGCTCTTATTCCGGATTCTATTCTGATTTGATTTTCGTTCGAAGAAAGCTATATATATTAATAATTCATATATTGAGAAGAAAATACGAATAAATACGAATAATTTATTGAATTAAAAAATTATTATTATTATTCGTATAAAACATAGCAGAATCTTAATTCGGGTATCTCGAAGTTCTCGAAGGATAGAGATACCCTATTTGCTCAATTGTTATCATCGACATCCCCTGAAATGCCGGGCAAACCAAAGTGCGATTAACACGAAAAGCAGAATTCTGACTAAATTAACGTATCAGAACTCAAACTGGGATTGTCCATTAGCCGTCGCGGAAAATTACTCTGAGGATCAGCGTCCGTCTTCGTATATGCCATGAGACAAGAACGCCCCAAGAGTTTCTCCAATCAAAGTCTCTCTCGTGAGATTAGTTAATTATCCTCCGTTTTAATCGAATCCTGACGCGAGCTCTCTCGCAAAGAGTGGCGAGCAAACCTCCGAGTTGCTTCACTGCGCGCGTATCCAAGAACAGATTTCTAAATTCTCTCTTCTTTATCGTCTCTCTCACCGTCAGCATCCTCTTCGGGAAACCCATCCTTACCACGTTCCGCCTTTAGTCCGCTTCTCGCTGACCATGCTCTTTCGTACGAGAGCTGCCGTACCTGCAGCCCCGGTCGGCTTCCGGTCTAGAATTTCCGGCTTAACCCAGAGAGCTAATAGCATAGCCAGAACACTGCTGTACTTTTATCTCCTTGCCGCTAAAACTTACCATTCCGCTGTGTGTTTTCTCTCGACTTCATGACAGATAGCCAGCTGGTTGGCGTACGCGGATGGGATCACTATCTATTTGGCCGATCGAACGCTTCTCACCGTCGTTTAAGCTCTCTCTGCGAGCTGTTGGAACGTCTATTTGCGCCGCCGCCTTGGCCGTATTCAATACCTAGACAGGTTGGGATCATTACTCCGTTATCTACAACACGTGAGCAATAAACGTGTTAATTCGCTACATGCTACTGAATTATAACGATAAATACGATCGTATTAAAAATATTTAAATGTGAATTTAATTTATCAGATTTCCTCGAATATAGAGTTCCTTGTACATTTTCAGTATCTATTATTAAAAGAAAATATCTTTTCATAAATATAGATATCCTCTATTTGACTAATTCATGTTCCACCTGTCAAGTGGAAGTTGGACATTAATATAGCAGATATCTGATTGCTGTTTAAGAATTCTTAGACCGATTGAATTAGTAAGGATCATTAATAGATAACACATGACATCAAAGACTATTTACGATTGTACAAAATAAAGTCGTCTTAGCGAGATCACTTTGGTGTGCAGAAAGAGAGAGAGAGAGAGAGAGAGAGAGAGAGAGAGAGAGAGAGAGAGAGAGAGAGAGAGAGAAGGGATAGGAAGAGAAATGACCCGAGTTGTCGGTGACAGAAAGAGATACGCTGCCGTGTATTCGCGGATCGCAGAGACGGATTGAATATTCCAATGCACCGAGGCGATCAATAAATAGACGCGATTCCTAGAGAGCTATTCTGCGGGGAGAGGACGGCTCTCCTATCCATTACCGATCCCTATTCAGAGCAAGGACGATGACGATTCCTCGAATGACGACGCGCCAGATGCACGCTCCCCTTAACTGTACGTCCGCTTAATAGTATTCAGGCGAGAACGTGACGCGTCGCGGTAATGACGAGAACGTAAGGCGATGTAAGAGGAATAACACACACGCGACGCGTGTTTAACAATATTCGGGAGGACCATTGCTTGTACGAGCTCGATTATTATCTTGAATTGGGTTATACGCAAAATCAGCCAGGATTGATCGAGCTACGGAGGCAAAGAATTGCCGTCCGCTTCATTCCACGTCTTGGTGCGGCTCGATTTATTCATCGATCGAATAATGGCATCGGAATTTTGAGAGTAGAGTAAGGAGTAAAATATTCTTTACGCGGAATGAGAGATCCATAAACGGTCAAGAATTATAGTTGCAAAAATCAGAAACTGGTCTGATCGTGAAAGAGAAAACTCGTCCGCGCAAAATCACGCGTTTATTTCGTACCTTTTAAAGAACGTTGATTGCTAGACGACCTAGATTCCTTCTCTTGAGCGACCGAACTTCTCAGAGTAGACTGGCTCCATGTACCGGCGTACACGGACGACACTTCAAGATTTCTTTCATCCGCGAACGGAAGCGTCTCGGTAAACTTGCCCGCGGTCAGAGCTTTCACCGGTTGCTTCAATACGAAATGATCCAGGAGATTCAAATATTCCGTTTCAAGTTTCGTGGACACCGATGAATATGTGCCGGTGTCGCTGCCCTCGAAAAGATCCAGCAAATCGTTCCCGACGTCGTTCCCGAGCCTCGTCCGCGAATTCGGCGTGTTTAATTGGATATAATTTAGCACCACCTCGCCCGGAGGATAATTCGCGCCGTATCGCTCCCTCAGGCTATTCTCGAAGCTCGAGTAACGGTATGAATTGTAGTTGCACGTTATATCCACCACCGGAAGCTCGATCTGCGTCGCCACGTAAGACGACGAGTGTCGGGCCAGCGGTATCGTTTTTCTAACGAACCGCCGGTGCCGGCTGTCACGTGGCACAGCAGGTGACGAGAGTACGATCCTCGGCGAAGTCCACATCACCATCCTGGACTCGGAATTGGAATTTAACAGGTCCGGTAACTTGGGATAGTGTTGCAGCACTAGATTACGCTCGCCGCGCCGGACATCACGAGCACTTTCTGTCAAGTAGCATCGAAGCGTCGCGAGCAGCTTCCGAGGATGTAGCTGTAAATTTCAGATCCAATGCACGTCTATATATTGCGCGTATCGCACGTCACGGGGAATTAAAGAAAAAGAATATATATGTTCGTGATAAATAAACGTTATAAATTTTTCAGACGCGAGGGAGAGAGACGAGACAAGGAGGCAGGACAACGCTTTCGGGTTTTAACTTCGATATCACAGTGAGACACGGTAGAAATGATTAATGAACGCGACACTCTTTTCAATTACTTCCCTCCTTTAATGCATTGTGTCCTTTTACACACACGGGGATTTGTTTTCTCCCCGCGGTATTTAACCTACATATTCCCGCGGCGCAATAAATCATTACTACCCTTAGACGAAAACAATTCGTAGGTGCAATTTACGATCAATTAATCTTGATCACATACGACAAGCATCTGCAGTTGTACGAGCAGCGGTAACATCAGGAGCAAGCCGAAAATTATGGCGGAAATGCTTTCCATAGCTGTTGCGAGGACTCTCGTTACTTGTAAGGAATGATGAAAAGGATTGAGCTTGCATTACCGAACCATCTTAAAGCGCGTAACTGGTTTGTTCGTAGAATCGTCATCGTAGTATTAATTTTGTTCGATGCGGCATGGATCATGATTGGAAAATCGAGGCATGTTGAATTTTGCACTTGGCACCGCGAAGTGCGACAAGCTTTGACACATCGTGAAATAAGTAATGAAAAACTATCGATTAGTTACAAAATTGCAAATATGTAATTGCGCACTTAACACAGATGTCTATACTTAATACAGATGTCTATTGTACATTCTGTCTATTCTTGTCTAGTCTTGTCTATTCTACATCTGTGGCGCTTAATAATATATATGGGCAATTTCACGACAAATCGGACAAGAAATGACCTCGTTTTTTAAATCAATCGAAACTTTTTTTACGTGAAATATACATAAAATAAGGAGATACGTATTTTTGTATTTGTCCGAAATATTTGTTTTGCAGAAATTATAAACAACAAAATTTTCGTGAAAAATGAAGAAGTTGTCAATTTTAAAAATTAATATCTCTGGTTATTTTAATGTAGAAATTTTGACCACCAGTAATAAAATTAAAAAATAATGAACACAATTATCTCGACCGTACCGGCAAATTCTATTTATTATTAAGTGCACATCACAACGTTTCGACCTTAATTTTAGGTCCTTATCTCTGGTTATATTTGTCATAGAGAAATTTTCAAAAATGCATTTTAAAGCTAAGGAAACAACCTTTTTATAAAAATAGTTTAAGTTACAAGAAATTGCTAATTACAATTGTTATAAATAATTGAAATGTTTAATAATTTTTTTCACCAAAAAGTACACTTTAAAAAATTTTTGAAATAATGCTATTTCATTCTCCATTTCATTCTGAAAGTGTACATATTTTTATTTTATGGAGAATCGATAGATTCTATTTTTTATATATTTTTAATAAATGAGGCGCCGCGCCGTACTCGCGTCACGGCTCGACCAAGTAGTATGCTATGCGCTATGGCGCGCCGATTTCCGCGAGCACGGCGCGGCGCCTGATTTATTAAAAATATATAAAAAATATAATCTCTATCGATTCTCCATAAAATAAGAAATATGTACACTTTCAGAATGAAATGGGAAATAAAATAACATTATTTCAAAAATTTTAAGAAGTGTACTTTTTGGTGAAAAAAATTATTAAACATTTCAATTATTTATAACAATTGTAATTAGCAATTTCTTGTAACTTAAACTATTTTTATAAAAAGGTTGTTTCCTTAGCTTTAAAATGCACTTTTGAAAATTTCTCTATGACAAATATAACCAGAGATATTAATTTTTAAAATTGACAACTTCTTCATTTTTCACGAAAATTTTGTTGTTTATAACTTCTGCAAAAAAAAATATTTCGGACAAATACAAAAATACGTATCTCCTTATTTTATGTATATTTCACGAGAAAAAAGTTTCATTCGATTTAAAAAATACGAGGTCAAAAGAAGTCGATTTTTGTCCGATTTGACGTGGAATTTCCCATATATATATAATAAGCATACAATAATAAGCAGATATACTCGTATAATGGAATAGTTTTATAAATTTTGAAAAGATAATTTTTTTTTTAAATAGAAACTTTTAGAATTTATAAAAATTTATATAAAATTCTCTCTAGTTTAATCGTCCTACTTAAACCATTCAAATAAACAAATCGAATTAACGCGTATACGCAATTATATATATATATATATATATATATATATATATATATATATATATATATATAGCGCAGGACAATTAAATTAGAGAGAAATACTTTTATATAAATTCTTATATAAATTCTAAAATTTTCTATTTAAAAAAAAATTGTCTTTTCAAAATTTATAAAACTATTCCATTATATATCTGCTTATTATTGTATGTATTGAATAGAAACTTTAGCACATGTACGATAATAATTTTTTAAAATATTAATTATTTTGGGCGCTGCTATAATTTGTATTTTATACTTGTATGTTACAAATCAACCTGTTATGTATATGTTATCTCTCCACGCTGGTTGCATAGAGCAAGTCACGAATTCGGCTCATTCGGCTCATTCTCGATGGAATGCATGCTGAATCAAGAGAGAATTCCATTATTACGTAATAACTCTCAAGATTTGACACACAACAGAAGAAACGGGGCGTCGGCGTCTCTATAATAGTATGCAATTTAGACGCGGTCGAAACAGACAACACCGCGTCCTGCGAAGCGTAAATCATGGACGCGGCACCGGTCCGAGGGGGGTTGCACACGAGAAGGAAAATGGAGGGTACAGAAGTGCATATCTTAATTACAATATTCCCACGGGCGGAACAGAGGACCCTTGCCCGCGCTTCGCCGACCGCCGACTCTCCTCCCCTTGTGCCACCCCTTAGCCTTTCTCCAGGCAGCTTGTAGGAATTTAATTAATTTGCCAGTGGCTTGCTCCTTGTCGCCACTCTGAAATATTGTATCCTTCCCACCCTTTAAAACCCGAGCCAACCGTCGAATGCACCGCCGGTCGCCTTTGCTCCGGACTCGCAATCTGCGCACGATTATCACGCTCGGTTGCCCCCTTCGCTATCTCTTATTTTCTCTCGTTCCCTCTCTTTCTGTCTCTCTAATCGGTCACGCATTTCGCGAGGAATTTCGCGTATCAAGTGATTGCCGCGGCTTTATTAGCTACGCAGGAAATGCCGGAAGTGGATAGATGCAAGTGGAAAACCCTTGACTAATTGTAAGCCGAAACTCTCGTGTTGCGTGTGCGTGCGCACGCGCTCGCCGAACTTTCGGCGAATAATAAAGGTAAGTTTGTGCGAGAGAGAAGTTTTCGAGATTTTGCAGAAACCGAAACACTTGAGAAACTCGAAACTTTCTTGCCGGAAGAGAGATGCTCCGGGAATATGCTGCACGGGTCGACAAAGTGGAAACACTCGGCGGCCGATAGTGCTCACGAGTATCAAAAATCTTTCGAATTAGCGTGAAGGATATGAAATTGCGACGCGCCTTTTATAAATATTACACGCTCAGAATTCATCCAAAGATTTTATATTCTGATTAAATTCTCTTCGTGAAAAGAGCAATTATTTATTTTTTATTTTTTAAATTCCACAATAATTTGATAGAGCACAGTCAAAGCAAAATTCTGCGCGTATTATGTATAGTATGAATTCAGAACGTTCATAATCATTAGATCGTTTGAATGTTCTCTGTTATAACTTCCCGGAGACTATGCTGGTTAGTGTATATTTCCGGATGTTTGGGGTTTCTCTAAAGTTCCAAGTTTCACAAAGTACCGGATTTACCACAACTCCCTGATTCCTGGCAAGTTTTAGGTTTCGCATCCCTTCGATGACGATAATCAGATAAGAATCGTTGCGTATTATGCTCTCTATGATATAATATTTCGTTCCTTTGTCTCTCAATTTCGCTATATCAAGTGTTGCAGTATATATCTTCTGATAAGATATTTTTTTTCAAAAAAATTAATCTAACAAAACTGATATATTTTTAATAAATTACTATTATTTGTATGTACATACATTAAGAGATAATAACATACGAGATATGATAATTAAAAGGGATCTCATACTTTAGGTTTATAACATCCTTCAATAGCATACTAAGAGAATTAATTTTGAACCGAAGACGACGTCGCAATATATATAAAGACGCCTGGACTAATCGATACTGCTTGTTAGTTTTGCCTCTACATCAGTCAGTACATATTTACTTGTGTATGACTTCGTGCTTGATGTATCCTTCGTATCGCGGTATGGTATTGCGCCACTATACACCTAAATTGCCATGCGCATGTTTAAGCTTCGCCGGATAGCATTGCGCGATATTGGAAATTACATTGACGCGATTCATGTTGATAGAATGTAAACCTAAATTCTCTCTCTCTCTCACATTCAACAGAGTATATTACATAGTATTACATTCTCTGGAACACTCTTGAGAAGTTCGACCGTTCAAGATTGCACGTTAAATTATTTATCACACTTATATTTAAATGTAATTACAGAGGTGGAAGAAAAATTAAGAAATTTACGTGCTCTTTGAAATTTCTCCATTGGATTTTACAAAATAATCAATGTAGAAAGAGAGTGAAATTAGAAAGCAAATAATGCATTGGATTAAGTATACACTTTTAGCACTGCTAAATTCGCGAAAAAATATGGTGAAGCCGGATTCGACGAGGATTTTCGCCGAATAATTCATCATCCACGATTTCGGATTGCTGCTAGAAGATTAGGCTAACATTTGGACGTTAGGGTGGTCCAGTGTGTTACGGTCGAAAAAAATGATCGTTTAACAGGACGAAATGCGGACGCGCATGGAGATAACTGGACTTAGAGATGAGATTAAACGTGAAGAGTGCGAAACCGACGACATGAAAGATGGATGGCGACGGAAAAAGGCAACTAAGCAGCACGTCTGCCGTTGAAAAGCTGAGAGTCCTGATTCGACTGAGCGCGAATGCTCGAGCGAGCTCGTAAAAAGCACGCGGAACGGCCGGAAATCCTCTGGTCGCGCCATTAACGGTGATTTCTCCTAAGCCCCGCCGATCCTCTTCCCTCGTATTCTCTCTCGTTGATGTCAACTCCATTTCGACTAATCAAGCCGTCATTCATCGATCATTCGAGCCGCGACCTTTGTCGCCGCGTCATGTGTCAAAGCATCTCTCACCGCATTCAGTTATAAATTCGATTGTTCTAATCTGCGCGTCTTAATTCTGTGAAGATCGTCATCATTGAAAGTCGAAGAGACGGTTGCTTATCACCTTTATCAAAAAATTTTTATTTCAAGATACATAGAAATGTTTCAGATTTTAAAATGTTGTAGATAAATATAGTGATATCTCCTTACGCATGTTACAATCTATACTTCAGATATACTTCGTAAATGCGGCTAAGAATAATGCGAGAAATGCGTAAGGAGATCGTGATGCGCAAGGACGGGCAAGGAACATTTTCGGTATACGTCGTGGAGGGAAGCCAAAGTAGCGTCGATCGAAGCGGAACCACCCCGCCGTCTGATACAATTATACATGCGTTTCGTGAATCTTCGCGATACCGCCATCCGCGACGAGAGCCTGCGTGCCGTAAATTGATCCCGATCTAACTCCCAGACCCACTCTTACACCCACCAGTCCCGGATTCGCGGCGACGACGTTCGTGGAACTCGAGATGAACGGCTGTCTGGCCAGAGGAGCGCTAAAGACGGTCGCCTGGACAATTAAACAATGTGCGTGCAACACGATTTCAGTAACACTAAACTCTTCGAAGCACTTTTTAAGCCGTTGATTTAACCCTTCTGTCAATGCATAATTTTTCACCTTTCCCCCTTTCGACACATTGATGCACCGCGTCAATTTCTTTACAGCAGCTGCTGGGCATCGAACATTCTTTCCCATTATATTTTACGAGCTTTCCGGATACAAAGGCCCTTTGTATTTTGTTTCGAACGAAGAAAAGTTCCGACATATTTTTAAGATTTAAAATTGCTTTGGGTACCCGGGTACCCGTTCATTGACAGAAGGGTTAATTTAAAGCAGGATCTTTCGTCGCGATATCGTAATCTTCTTCGACAATTTTCATAGGAGGAAAAGCCAACCCCCCAAATTGAGCAACGAAATCTCTCTCTTTCTCTCTCGTTTTCTCTTTCGCGGAGATTAATGGACCGTGGGAAAGAGCGCTCTAAAGTAACTGGATTATACCGACCTGCGGGCGAACGGCAACGGCAACCGGCGCAGCTGCGGCGATCACGGAGGGCGCAAAGACGGGGATGACGGCGGGATGGACCGCTGCTGCAGCTGCAGCTGCGGTGATGCTGGGATTCCGCTGTACGACCGCGTTAAAACCGTTGATGGGATCGGCCGCGTAGGAGACGAGGCGCCGGCCACCGTCGGGCTCGATTAAGCTGTAACTTCCTTGAACTACGTCGCCGTTGCGAGTTTCTTCCTGCGCCTTATTGTCGCCTGGAAGAGTACGTGTTTATAATACTCGAATAAAAGTTTCGCGTCCCGAAGATGCTCTTTCATTGTTTCATTTAAGTTCCGCGCGTGCAGAGTGGAAATTCTATATAATTCTATAGAAACCCACCCCCCTCCCCCTCCCCCGAGACAACAAATAGCCGAATTAAGTGGTATCGACAGGAATTCACTCTGCGAATTTGGTAACATCGTTCAGACTCAACTTCCTTTTAATTACAAAGTTCGTCTCGCAAATCTGAGCATCTCTCACTCTCGCTCCATCGAAGATTCAATCGAGCGCTATTATTGATTGCACATTTTTAATTTTAATCTCGAGTCATTACGTCTTCAATTACTGACATTTAATAATTCTCGTATAAGAGAAAAGTATTTCCGCGTAAATAATTTTCCTCGGAATCGCGACTATGCTGTACTTTAGATAAACGATCCGAATTATATGCATTTAGTTCGAGTTGTGCCAATTACAATTAAAACGGGGGGGAGGAGAGGGGGAGGGGGAGGGGGTCTATAATATCTACGAATTATATCGCAGGGATGTTATACCGGTGAGACCATCTGCCACGCTATAACCGAAGCTATATCGAGGATGTGAATTGTAGTTCTCGGCTCTGATAACCGTTGCAGCTGGTTGTTGCGCGACGGCTACTGCGGCTGCACCTGGACCAGTGATCCCGGCGCGGGCGACGGCCACTAAGGCGACGAAATAACCGATAATCTGTGCATCAAGAAGGAAATATCAGATATCGTCGGCATGCTAGGTGATTAACTCAAATATGGTTTCACATAGCGTACGAATATCGCTGATATTCGTAATCAGGTGCATATCGTAAGAAATGCATTGAAGCTGCAATGAAATATAATAAAATCTTTTATATCCAATAGAATCTTTATAAGATCTTATTTTAAGATTCTCTTCGCGAAATATACATTGAATATCGCTAAATATTCTATAAAGCGTTTGCACTTTTCCAAAACATAAAAGAGACAAAGAGCAAAAATTAATTTATTTTATTTAACTTGTTTATCTGTTTATACTATCTTATTAAAAAAAAAAAAACTTTGATAAGTAGCTCATAAAAAAGAAATGGCGAATCAACGTTATGGTCTCGCTGCGGAAAACGCAAGCGCAACCTCCAGCGAAAGTTAACGAGTAATAATAAAATGTAGAATATTACTTTATAAGACATGATGATCATCCGCCGTTTGTGTCTCGGTATTCGTTGACTGACTGTATGATTTACACTACTTGGAGACACTAGATTTTATACCTTGTTGGACCGTCTCCCCCGCCCTTGCATCTCTATATCTTCCACCCCACTCTCATCGGGGTCAGTACGTACATTACTATGCGGATTATAGATAAAGTATAACGTGCACCGTATGCCAACGTGGATTGCAACGTACGCGATATTACATACCGCTGAAAATTCCAAGAGCGTCATGTGAACTGAAGAATATAAATATCTGATAAAAAAAAAGAGAGCCTCTTTTCTATTCAATTTAAAATTCTCTCGAGAGTTAATATTTCCTCAGTAAAATTAAAACCGGACACATGTGAAATTTCAATCTGGACGGGTCGAATTTTTGCATTATATTTGTCTTTAGTACCGACATCATTTTAAACCATATAATTAATTTTATCATCATTTAAGGAAATATAACGGGAAACAGAAGGAAACAATTAAAAATATATATATATGTTAATAAAAATTTGGCATACACAAAGGAAGCCATTTAAAATGCATTCTAAATTCTATAAAAAATTTAATTTCTCGAGCTTCCAGTTTTATTCCGATGGAATAATTAAAATCATTACTTATAAGAAGAATTACAATTATAAAATTCTAAATTTTTTAAACTGTTTCTGACATTCAAATCAAGAATTTAATTTCTCAAAAAGAAACTGTCATGATTATGTCCAATTCAATTAATTATTCGTAGAGTGTTAAAACCTCCTTATAATTTTTTTCATCAAATTAAACTAAATTATCTCAGCCCTCATATATTTTAATAGGACCGCGAAGGTCTTGGGGCAACCAGTTGACTTGTAACCAAACACTCGATCAAGGTGGTCCAGCTAAGGTATGCGCTAAGAGGGTGATAGTATTATTCAGTAGCGCTGATGTAAGCCAATAATTGATGTCATTGCGACATGTTGAGTAATAAAATCTCGTCATTATGAGCCGAGAATTGTTGGGCCGATTTTTGATTAAATGCCGGTATGTTTGCTTTATATAGGTCAAGTAAGTCTAGTAGAGTAACTCGAGGATCTACTCGAGGAATCATATGCTCAGTAACTCTACCTGCGTTAATCCACGTGTGCTATATAGCCATGTACACGCGTGATATTGAGTGTCTGAACATTCGTGTGTGTGTGTTCGATCCATACGTAAGAAATAATTGGAGCTCAGCTGTACGGAATGTATGGACATTTCATTATAAAAAATCTAACATTGCATAACTAATCAAGGGTTTGCTAGCTCTTTTTTACATATAAATTAATTAATTCATTTGATTATATAAATTAGCATTTTTATTTTGTATAAAAATAATATACATTTTACAGCTAGTTTTGTTTTTAGTACGTCTATAAAATCAAAAATAAAATCGTTAAATATATATTTTAAAATAAAAATAAAATTGTTTTATATATTTTATGTAATAAATCACGGAGAAAGAACATAAATATATGAAAAGAAAAATAAGAAATGAAATATTTTCAAAATTATTGAGAGCTCTCGAAAATCGGGAAAAATATCAGGAAAATATAATTAGGTAGCATATAAATGTATAACTCCATGTATTGTAATATTCCAAAAACTCATTTATTATCACTCATTATAAATCTTCTTTTGCTGTTTTTACACACTTCATACTAGTTCATATTTATGCAAGATTAAAATCTAAAAAATATTTTGCATTTATTACATTAAGTTTCACGCGTTTTTTCGTATTAACATTATTTAATATTTCCCCTGTTGGCTTTTGTTAGCACATACCGCACAGATTACAGCCAATCCAGTTATTTCTTATGTTCATGATTCGATCGCTGATGTGGATGCGGTGGTTTCATCATATATGGAAATATTGTATATATTTCATATCCCGGATGTCAAGAATTAAATGTTCATTAAAGCTATATCTGAAGAAGAATGGCCAGATTTCTGAGCCATAACGATAGATAAAACGACTATGCAAACGGTCTGTTGTTTTTAACTATTTTACTGTTATACTTTTTTAAACTTAAAATATATTACTTACATCTTTAGATGTCTATTCTTATCAAAAAATTCCGAAGCCTATGGCATCTTGTAACAATGTGCAATAATTATTACATTGTAATATATCACCGCGATATTATATCATACCTTTTACCAAAAACTCCGAAATCTAAAGCTGATTAAATCAGAGAAGGAAGGATGTAGGAGAACACACACACAATGTAGAACTGTATGATAAACACTATTTTGATACTTTACACATTTTTTTGACAGCGATTTCTCTCTTACACGTACCACCGACATCCGTATATTCCGTGTCTCTTTCCAGCAGCATTCAGCAAAAACGCATTTACACCGATTACAACGGTCAGCAATACAATAGAGAAGCATTTTTTACGCATTTTAAAAATGTAGATTCAGAGTGTTGTAAAAATTACACAAAATTCGTTTAGACGTAGAGATGTATCTTCGTATAAATTACATGTCTGCAAGTTGTGCACGGACAGGAGCACCGCAAGGAGATATTTGGTAAGCCTTATTAGCGAAGCATGCACAAAGCTGTCGTCCCTTCCACCAGATCCTCCCGAAATGTATCTGCTTGATATATTATACATTGCATCTGCCAGTTAACAATAAAGGATCGAAGTTGGCACGTTATCCTCGTTTGGGAAAACTCTATCCGTTCTCGTAAAATCTCGCTATGTAACTAACAATAAGTAGCAATGCTTGATGTAGACATCGACATGTAATCAACGACAGGATTCGTATCCTGACGATAACATCCGCGACTTGAATTAGAAAATAGAAACTTGAAAAAAAAATATGCGCGCACCGCATTAAAATATTATATATACATTTTTACATGGTGTCCAACATTCGCTTAGGAAATGAGAAACAGAAAAGAAACGGGTCGAGAGTCCCATCATTGAAATATGTCATGTATGTGCGTGTTACCTGTTATATTTCTTTATCACTGCATTATTTTTATTTTTATTATTATTATTAACGTTGATACAGCACTTCTCGGTATGTGAAAAGAAATAAAAATCGTATTTCGAGTTGTTAATAAGATTAATTGCATTTACGTAATATTTATAGAGGCAGCGAGTCATATCTCGTTATATTAATCGCATCTAAAAATATACATGTAAAAAAAATGGAAATGTCTTTTTTTCAGAGTTTCGCTTTTTTTTTACCCGTCACCTAACAGGCCACTTCACGCAACGGAATATATTTTACTTAGCTATTCACACAATTATCTCTTTTTTAGTATTTTAACGCTGTTAGGTACGTTCTTTCGAACTCTTAAATCTCTCACGTTAATCGAATATAATTATTAATAATTATTGTATAATTAAATTATATAAGTATATATAATTAAATTATATTATCATATATATAATTATAATTATATAATATTTATCAATTATTAATAATCATTAATAAATCGATTCGCAAACGTGTAACAAAAGCGGATCGCAAGTTAATCCTGGAGCGGATGCATAAGTGACACACTTTGTCACTCAACTTTTTTATTTAACATCGGTCATCAAAATTTATCATTTAAGTAATCTTTTTAATGTAATATTACTATTTCGATTATAGTAATATATTACAATGCTCGAAAAACAAGTACGGAAATTGACATATAAAAGATTTATTTAAGAGAAATTTATAGACACACATATATAGAAAATAATGTTATAAAATTGCGCTTTTTAGATGCGACCGCCGGAGGATTAAACTTATGTGTAAATTAGATTTGATTAATGTCACAGTTTTCTTACAAAACCATGAGATATTCCGTTTCGCAAGAACATAAACATGTCAAAATATTTCTCAAATCAATATATTAATCTTAAACAAAAGTTTTATTCAAATAAATAATCATTCAATATTCACGGCAAACTTAATAGTTCTCTCTATTGGTCGCATATATAACATAAAAAACAAAAAAAAATTATATTTCATCTGATTTTAACAAAAATATACGACTGATCAAATATTTAAGATTCCATTTGCGAAACGGATAACAAAAATAAATGTCGAATTATAATCTATGTATCATAATCTAAAAACGCATACACAGTTTATTTTTGTTTTTTAACAAATGCGCATTAGACGTTACTTACTCGTCGTATAATTAATACAAATATAAGTCAAGCAAAAATATTAAATAAATTAATGTCTTCAAGTATACAATTGCTCAATATCAGAAGTCAAAAATCTCATCGGGAAAAACCCTCGATGGTTTACACGACATATAAAACACGCAAAGGTATGCGTGCGACAAATGAGCAAACTATGCTAAATTATAAAAGTAGTTACAGGTAACTAATTATACTTGAAAAACACAATAAGCGTAATTATAATACATATATATCGCTGATTTCTTTTTTTTTTTACGTTAATAAAATCTTTTCAGTGTAGTATTGTCCTTATCGAGAAAATCGACGAAGATATTGTTGTATCTCGCCTAAATATTTTCAATTATAGAGCATTACCCTGCACTTTCGGTAATACCAAGATTTAGATATTTATAACAATAATTTATGTCACTGTTATGGATTATTACAATCTAGATAGACGCTTTAAGCACTTTCTCTATATAACGCGGGCACAAAATAAATACATTTCCCCAACTGTTTGCAATCCCACTTACCCCCTAAGAGAGTATCAAATACTCATTGGTATATCCGTATAATTTTAATGGCATTCAGTACTTGGTGAAAATCAACGAAATGTAAAAATTATATCGTAATTTCTAGATTCATCATTTGCCTATGAAATTTTGATCAAGTCAATTTGGCATTCATATATTACACACGCACTATCCTCTCATCGTACACAATAACTATTCGTATGTTCCCTGTAATACCACATGCAGCCAGCTTTAAATTTGCGACGGGGACGTTTCATATTTATATAATTTTCACTCAGGCATACAATTATATATATATATATAATACGCAAATTTTTCATAAGCTATATGTATCCGTTAATAAGCTTACAATCGGAACGGCGCGCGTTGATCGATCGGCGTGGGTTTTCCCCTTCGTGTACTCGGGGTTGTTCCCGACACGGACGTGTCGGAAGCTCCGGAGGGTTTCCTCGATAATTTCGAAGACGGCGGTAGCGGCGTGCTGGATCCACTGGACGGTGTGCGTACCCTGAAATGACGGTATACGTAAGAAAGTGCATATACGCATCCGCATGCGTTACCTTTCAACACTGTTGAAACCGCTCGAATGCAAATCGCTATCGAGATACCTTTTTCTTTAAGCAAATCTTCTAAGCAAACGAGTCAAAAAAAGACAAGTGAAAAATTTGTGAATGAATATTAATATTTTTACCTAGCTTGTTTAATGGCTGTTGGTATGTTAGTTGCTGAATTTGTACACACGGAGCTGCTCCTAACATTGTGAAAGAAAATGTTGTTAGTTGACAAGTATAAAACGATCACGATCACACGCAAGCATTTCACAAAACTCGTAAAAAATAAAAACGATAACATCGAAATAACAATACCTATTTCAATATTTTTTGGCTACATTCTCGACATGATGAACGAAACAAAAAGTCGCCAATATTATTAGATGAAGCAAGTTATTCTTATCAAATGACTAAACTATGCAATATAACATGCGAATTGCATAATCAGATATTAATGATAGATGGACATAACAGATATCAAAATAATAATGATATCAATTGCGAGAAACCCATAACACAAAAGACGAAAACAAAACATTCGTAAGAAGAGTAAGAAACAAAACGTGTGTAAGAAGAAACGGAAAACAGGTTACACATAAAAGCGCAAGTTCAGCCATACCCAGTGGAATCAGTAGAAATTGTAGAATGGTTGCTTTGAGTCGACATATTGCTGGTGGTCGACTGAGGAGATTTTATATCCACTCCCACATACACGGGTATCCTAGAGCGGCTAAGGCATCACGAGCAATCGAAACGTCATTTTATTGCACAAACTGTATATATTGGATATAAGTATACAAAGGACAAAGGAATCTCTCTTTACGCCGCACGAAAATTAAACGAACAAAGAAACAGAAACGAAAAAAACAGAAATAAAGATACAGAAATAAAGAAACAGAATGGAAAAGAGATAAGATTAAGGATTGAAATAAAATAACAAGTTTAAATGTACCACCGTCACCACGTTTTTTATATAGAAAGCGATACCCTACACCGTAAAAAACACCTTGCAGCATTCCAACATGTGCTTTGCATTTTGTGTAATTTTGCTGTAATTTTTATAAATGCGAAATAAAATAGAATGATAAAGACAGAATGCAAAGCGCAAAGCGAAAGCCGCAAGAATCCGCTTTCCCGAACCAGTTTTACTCGAAATTGTCAATTCATTAATTTGCTTTACCTGATAGGTGTTCCGACACCAGTCAGGGTTGGAATGCTTGAAGCTCTATGGATTGAGCCAAACCTAAAAAACGTTATTAACCAGATCCGTTAATGATTATTGAAATATTATATCGATCGCGATTAGTTATATAAGTGTTTTGCGGTTAACACGAGATTGTAATGAGATTCGATTAATCGATATGTAATGCCATTGCGTCGCGAATCCCTTGAATTAGGGAGCTTCATTTCTTCGTATGCTAGTACTTTGACGGTATTTTACGTGGTACGTATCGAATGTATGCAGTGGAACCGTAATATTAAGATTTCTTAAAAAAAAGAAAAAACCAAGAAAAACAGAACAAAAATAAAAAGAAGAGGAAATTCATTCGATAAATAAATCCTCAATTGCTTAGGGAAAAAATAACATATCAAACATTCCTCGAATCATCAGTTTGACGTAAGATGAGATGATACTAGGTGCTCGATTATCGTTAATCTAATGCAAACGTTATAATCGGTATATCGGTTATGTATGTTTTTATTTAAGGCACACACTGATGCGAGTTAGTCCGTGATCTGTTTTAAACATGTTTCGATGAAAAGTAAGTGTTGCGGACTACAAACCTTGAGGGCACCCCGCTGGCGGGGCTAATCAATCCTGTCGGAGTTCGGGGTCGCGAACTCGAACCGTTCACCGGGGTCGTAAGTTTCCTACCGGATATGCTGTTATGTCTACTGGACGTCGGTGTATTGCTGGAGCCACCCACGACGGTTCTTCGCGGAATGCGACTCGGAGTGCACGAATCGTCTGCGCAACATTAGACACATTTTGAAAATGTATTCAAATGTGGCAAAAAAAAAAAAAAAAAAAATAAGCCATAAAGACAAAACATATAAAGTAGAAGCTATCCGTGAGTTTTATTCGTACCATCCAACGACTGCGTTGATCCATATCGACTGGGTGGCTTGCTTCCTTGTCTCGACGCGGGTCGGCTACTCGGTCTGCTGGCAGGTCGGGAGGCAGGTCTTGAGGCTGGTCTGCTAGATGGACGGCTACCACCTGCAGACATCGCAACACGGTTAATTGTAGATGTTATTTTTTATCAGCAACATTGTTTCCAGATTCTAATTCAGAGCGACAGCTTACCGGGCGTCACGGCGGATCTATAAGGCGTGCTGGTTTTCCTACCAGATATCTTGAAGGAACTTTCGTTGTCGCTAAGGCTGTCTGGCGTGCCGGCGCTCAAGGATGAGCGCGAGGCTCGCGTTGGACCCATAGGTACGCTGCGAGCACTGCGTTCTCTCACCTAGATGGTAAAAACCAAATTTGATAAACTTTACATGTAAGCATAAGCAGGGAAGCAAAAAAAAAAAAAAGCCATCGTGATTCGTGTTTAATCAACAGAATCATCAGATGTATGATTTTGTGTTACGCGTTGTGTTCTCTGCCGCCATAAAATTATTACATTATCAACACCGCAAAAATCTATTCGTTGTAATGCAAGGTGTATATGTCACATGTAATATGATAAAACGCTCTTGATAAAAATTTGTTAAAAAGCTACTGAAGAAGAAAAATATCTTCTGCTACAATATACAATAGCATTAACTTTCGTGAATTAATCATTTAAATCATTTAAATAAAATTAAATAACATTATAATACTGTGAAAAAATATTTGTATTTATATAAATTAATTACCACTAAAATCTCTTGATATCTTCTTATAGTAATACAAGATAATGCTTCCTCTAATATTTACTATGAAAAAGAAAATGCTTCCTCTAACATTTACTACGAAAAAGACACAGTCTACAGCAAAACGTAAAGAGAAAGAACTACTATAATGTATAAATATATTATAAATAATATTAGACTTCAATTATTGCTTGAGCATGTATAATTTATTGAAAATATGTAAATAAATGCAACGTAAGAAAGAATGCAAAAAAAATTAATTTTTATGTAGATCGATAAATCTGTCCAAAAGTTTAACAAGCAATACCAATTTGTACACAGCGGCCAACTGGTAAAAGTATATCGATTTGCAGTCCTTTACGCTTGTCGAAGCGTTTTCATTAAAAAATAATAATAGAGATTGAATAATATAAGAATAAAATAAAACCGCTACCATTTTTACCAGAGTCGAGTAAAGCTATACTGTCATGCAAACTTACCAGAAGAAGTTGGGAGAAATACAGTAGCTTATGATGATTCGAGGTATCTCCGATCAATGCCACTATGCACGCAGTAATACAGGATACGACATACGTTATGCAAATTCAATGTTTAATAAATTAACTACATATCCCCGATGCGTGTTCGTTTCGTCGCATGAATAAACGCGTGTTTTATTCCAGCAAATTTATTTTCAAAATTTCTAGCTGCTTATAAAAAAAATTTCGCAATTGATATCAACAATAATTACCGAGCACGAGACTCTGAAAAATGCACACGAGAATCGAGGAAATTGATCTTCAAAAAATTGCGCGAGCTTTGCTAAAGATTGTTTAAGATTTGTATTACATTCACATGAAAATCAGCTAAAGAGAAATCTCTTCATGCTCACAGTGGGATAGATTGTGTCATTCTCTACCGAGGGGCAAAGGGGTGGGAATTAGAGGCGTCCAAATAATTCTGATAAAATCAGACATATTCGACGATCAACTAAAGAAAAATTCGATTCGATGCAAGGTGATAGCAAGTGGTGAATGATGCGACAAGGTGTTGCATTCCATAGAATTTGGCGCAACGTGTGCTACGAATCTCTTTAATCGAAGTGGTACCAGATCGCGAAATACATTTATTAGACACGCAAGAGATCCTCATCATGCGTTTCCTTATAGAGAAATGGATGAGCACGAGGCAGAAATAAAATGGCATGACATAATGTGTGATAATAAACTGAAAATTAAAACTTTTATTTCCAAGCCTCCATCTCCTATCCATTTTCCTTCACATTACTTGTCATCCTTAAATGTGACACGATCTCCCGACATGCATTGATCACATTATAAACTGCATCGCAATTAAAGAAGCATTTGTGTGATAGATTATAAATAATCGCTCATATTATATTATTCATAATCTCTGACAATTGCTTATTTATCGCAATCTTCGTGATATATAGAGAGAAGAATAGCGCAGAGAGAAGAAGCAAACACCATGACAGTCTACGGAAACGCGCAATACACTCGATTCACTCAAGTCATGTCAAATGTGTACGCGGCCGTACTCGAAACCCAAACTCAAGTGTGTCAATGTACAACAACATCACACGAAACGGCAATAGAAAATTGAGAAAATTTCGTTATTTACCCAATGATAAGAGGGGGCGTGCATGTGGAGGGGATACGAGCACGGGAGGTCCTCCTTTTGCCTCAAATTCTCAAATATCGGCATCAGCTGGCTCATAAACTCCTCCGCTACACCACAAACGAAAATCTTTAGATTCATCATGCAATCGCAGCAATCCCTCGCTTTGTCGCTCTTTAAAACTCTCACTCCAATGAGTGAAAAATATTCCTGAAACGAACAGCTATCATCTCCACGCTAAAATGATATGTAATTCGTTTTCCCTTGATCGCAACATCGACCAATTTGAATTACAAATCGTAGAGAACATTTGTTTCGCAAATTAATATAATTACTTTCATAATTTCCTTAAAATTTCGTAAGGATCGGTGATTGGTATAGAAGTTGGGATGTGTCCTTTCATCACTACAAAGCAACGAGGTCGGGAAAGGATTTCCGGAGAAGATAGGCAAAACATTTACGAAATCGCGTCTCCTGAGGTTGGACGAAAAGAGTTCAAGACGCAGACATAACACGGATTTGTTGGATCGTCTGGATCTTTAATTGATACAGTCGAATCGTTTTCGCAAGATCGACCAATATGATGAAAGTAAACAAGCGTTATTTCTTTCTAGCTGCATCTACATGTTCAAACAACGTAACTGTCTGAAAACTGCCATGCTCATGCGAAAATCAAACGGCTAGGTTGACGAATTTAGAGAACGTAGTCGCATACTTACGCAGATTGTCGATGACGAGTAGACGCGGACATTGACAGAGTTGTCCAGGTAAAAGTTGTACGTGCAACTTAATTTTTCTAATCTTCTAGCCAAAGTCTAATCTTCTAATCTACCGACTCGGTGTAAAAATTTCAAGAGTATTCAACAGTTTGTACAAATTAACGGCAGAGAAATAAGAAATTCGGTGAAAATGAGTACTGTACGTGCTTCGTCGTATATCAAGCGCCGCACTCGACAGTGATTCGCTTTCCTTACCTTGGTGATCGGTCCAGCATTGGCGGAGGATATTGGAGTACGTTGCAGCGTCGAAGTCGGACTCGGTTTGGATCGGAAGGCCGTCATGGTTTGGCTAACACCGTCCGCCAGAATGAATTGCTCCCGCAGCTCGATATTCGTTCTTCCCTTGGCTACAGTGTGTTGCGTGCACGCAGTTAGGGGAGAGGCGTTGGGGGATGCGGGGTATATGAGAGGTGCCAGAGAGAGATTTGAAATTTGCATAGAAAACCCGGAGACAGAGAGAGAGAGAGAGAGAGAAAGAGCGAAACGATGACATCGAGATGAAATAACGAACGCGAGAGAACGATGTCGTGTAAGATCAACAACGAGGTGAAAAAAAAAAGAAAACGAAAAAATAAATAAATAAATAAATATCGGAACGACAACATCCGGAACGAGAGTTGTGAATTGTATGAAGCGGAAGGTGTGACGATATTTTTTTTTTACAGATTCACAATATCAAAGGCATGCGCGTTATCAATGAATAGCGGTAATGATGGACAGGAAAAAAGTACAGAGAAAGTAAAAGGCGAAAAAAAATGTATCACGATATGCGTGCATGTTTCGAGTACGTGTATGTTTAAGTGGCGTATCCAGGTTTGTATGTATGTTTAAAGTGTCATGGAAAAAAAAGAAAAGAACAGCGTATTTAGAATATATATGTTTGAAAAAAAAATTCTAATATATAGTAAAATCGAGATAACTTCCGACACAAGCTTATTAATAAATATAGATATTCAAGACAAATTTTACGTTATTATATGGTCACTACAGAGAAAAGATTTACGATACAGAAGTCATTATCGAAATATTCTGCCACTGAGACTCAGCTTTGTAATACAACATTGATAAAGTACTCATTTCAATGCTCAAGATATTTATATAAAATGTGCGATTCGCGACGAGAAGATTACCTTTTTATATAATTTATTATATTTTTTCTTTATAATAAAAATGTAAGCATAAAAATAATAAGTCACGTCGTTTATTATCGTACATTTCATAATATATATCTCAGAAACCAATGTATCTCGGTTGATGTAACATTTTAATGACAAATTAAATACAAAAAAAGGAAAGAACGAGAAGTTTCAAATATATTTATATATTTATAAAATTTCCTTCTCTTTCGGTAATTTAAAAAAATAATACTAAAAAAACACTGAACATGCATTGGTTATCTTGTAGCAAAGACATGAAAATTTCTACAGAGGGGCTACGAGAATGATCTTTGCAAATAAATATATAAAACAATCACATTGAATATTACAAGATTGTGCAAGGACAGAGAAAAATAAATCGGATAAATCTAATTAAACCAACCACCCAAATCAAGAAATTGCAAAAGTATAGAACGCGGAGAGGAAAGAAAAACGAAACAATTCACTAAACATAGACTCTTTTCGCAACACTGACATTCGATACTTCATCGAAGTGGCGAAACGATTGACATTACGCAGCACAGTAACGATAGCTCTAATATTTCACTTCTGTACCAAATCTATATATTTACCTTGCCCAGAAAAGTAGCCAATATTCAATCGTTCAATCACATGATACAATCGCATACGCACGCATACGCACGCATATAGACATATTCAAAGAAAAAAAAAATGACATTTGGGAAAATTAGTCCGGACAAGCGATTAACGTCATGCGTCATACGTAGGGATGTCACCTTCATGGTCTATACTAATTATAAGTACAATAGTAATACTGCAATTATCGGAGGGCATCATCTCTCCGTAAATATCCAGCGCACGTAACTGGAGCACTTCGAATGAGACTTTTTAATAATCGAACAAGCGAGTTTCTCGACGTATAGACCACGAAGGAATTATGTGCACGTAAAACAATTCTCACCGAGCGGACACCAACCCTCATGTTGTTCCGGTTTGTTAGGATCCGGTATTGGCATTAGAAAAACTTAACGAGTTAATCACGATTCGAGAGACAGAGTCGATTAGAAAGAGGCGAGATGTACAGCCATGCAATCCATTCGTCGCGATTCCAAGATTTTTATAATTCGCGAAAACGCATTCGAAAAATAAATTCGTAAAAAACAAGAGCCACACAGAAACAAAATAAACGAAAATAATTGTCGTAGAGTTGGACGTACAGGATGTAAGAAGGAACGGAACGATGGATAGTATAAGGAATAGTAGTTGTGTTAGTATATAGTTATATAGTCAACAAGATATTAGATTATATATGCCTACACTGTAATATTACCTTTTACCTATACTCTATCCATGAAACAATATCTACTATACCAGAAAAGGGTCTCTGATGGAGAATTAATGATTATCTTGATATATCGGAATTGAGATGAGTATTAACTATCGACGCAGAGAGAATAAAAGAAAAGTACGATAGGAAGATAGAGCAAACGGACATTTTTTCACTCAATTTAATGATATACAGTCGAATTAATCATCGTCATGCAATTACTGCGAGTAGCGCGAACATAAAATACAATGTGAGAAAAAATTATGTCGATAATAAACAATTCCGAATTAATACCCTTACTTAGCAATCAAAAACTAATGAATTAAATCAATATGTGTGATAAAAAGATGGTTACTAGATAAGCAAAAGCAATAAACAGCGGATGTGTACACTACCCTCAATTGTCCGTTAAATGTTAGATATGCCTACTGTTAAATATTAAATATTAGATTTACATTGAGTTGCGTTTAATGTCTGTGATTAATGGTTATAACACCTCAGGAGTCGAAATCGTACATATATAATAATAAATATCATTTTAGTATTAGGATAACAGCATACGAATAGTTATATCGAATCAATGTTCAACTACGCTTTCGTTAATGACAATGATATTCTCACAAATGGCATTACATTCTTATATTTAATGCAGCAAAGCAAATTAATATCGATTAATATAAAGTAAAAACGATGAAAATAAAAAACATTAACGCATGATTTTATTAATAATGTTATTAATAATAACAAATATTTAAGAGTATGTCATTTTCGATAATTAGAAAAATAAATAGGAACGTAAGTTTAATTGCCTCTTAGGGAAGGAGAGAGAAAAGGAGATAGTGTACTGAAATTTCTTTTGAAAGTTATTTCAGTTGCTTGTAAAGAGCAATTCGCCTTCTAAACATATTTCGCATTTAGCAATTAACCTGCTCGATCAATTATGGGTCCATTTGATCACTTTCTCTTGATATTAAAGAAAGAATTGTGAATTGAAGAAATACGCGATTTATCTCAGACAGATTTTATCTCAGCCTAATCTCGGATCGCCTACAAATATTTTGTAGATTAAAAATTCGCGGGGAATACTTACCGCGGCAGGGATCGTTCTTCAAAAGGAATTCATCTAGCGCTACCCAGCCTCCACCAACACGTACCATAACAGTGGAACGTAGAATTCGGACCAATCGCAGCTTCTGGCTGTCACCAAACTACAATTTCACAGTTATCGTGTGATTAAAATATATGTAGTAGATTGTCAATATTAATTAACTGATTGTTATTAAAGCTATGCGCTGTAAACTTTGTATTAAATTATAGCCATCGCATACGTACCCTGTATTTTCCTTCGCCAACTTGGAAAACGCGGAACTTCTGGCGACACGTGCACAGCATAACTAGCCGCTTAACTTCGTCGTGTATCTTGTCTGTGTCGTTATAGGTTCGTCGTTCCTCCCAGTCGGGTCGCAGAGCGGCGATGAACTCTTTCCAATCTATCAAGCCCTCGCCATGACGATCGAAGAGATCAGCAACAGCACCCATTTCCAGACGAGAAGTCTCGAATTCTATAAATTAAAGATATTAGAAAACACGCACAGCAGATGTGCCTTTGTTTGGAAGAAAATGACAAGTACTCGTGTTCATAATTCCTTGAATAAAGTCCTCCCTCGGAATAAGTCCATCGTTGTTTTTGTCCATCTTTCTGAATAAATCAGTCAGTCTGGATTTCTTGTGATTCATGAATTTCAGGAACTGCAATTAAATAATAAATATATATTTTTACACGGATTGTTTCCCAAAAGACAGATTTGTATCCAACGTGAAAGATTCAAGACTAAATAAAATTTGTGCTGCGAGACTTACCCGTTTGCGCCAATCTTCCCAGCTAAAGTTAGCAACACGATCCAGCTCCTGGATATAATTGTACTTGTCCTGCAGACGACGTTGTCGTTCCCACGCCAGCATCCAAACGTGACGCCACTTATCCCAGAGCAGCTTAACTCGCGGACTACGGAATTCCGGTTCGGCTCCTTTGCTGCTCATAAGAAAGGAAACATACATCATACATGCAAAAATATATACAAACGTGTCTAAGATAAAAATAGATGAATGACATCTTGTCTGGAAACTATATCATTTCACAACAGGAAATGGTCAAATATTCGCGAAAATAAAGAACTGAATAAAAAGTTCAAGAGTACACATAAATGTCGCATTTAGGAAACCCAAAACTTCACACTTTTAAAACAGACAATTTTGTGAAACGAGTAACAGTTCATCAAACCCAGCCATATTTCATCCCGCAAGAAAACAAGAATCCCATTACCGGATCATTAGCGAGTCGTATGATACGTCGAATCGTACACATTAAAGCGCACTTAATGCCTGTATGATTCCGGGTGAAAAAATAGGAGCGCAGAATGAACTGAAATAAAATCAGGCGTAACGAACCTTCCTTTGGGCGGGAAGCGTGGACCGATGTGTGGCAACGAAAGATCTGGTGTTCTGTCACGACCTGGGCTGCCTCGGCTAAACAGGAACATGCGTCACATCACTCAAATACTTTCTACTAAATGAGGCATCTATAGAAAGGCTGCTTGACATCTCGATACACAATAGTCTAGTTTATATATTGTTTTTCTATGTGAGTATTGGACTTTATGTGAAAAATAGAATATTTTTATCAAATGTATAATTTTTTACGCAAATATAAACTATATTTGATAAATGACCAGAAAATCAGTTCCTTTTTATGTTGGGAAAAAATTGTCAATTGTAATGATATCTTAAGCTATATGTATGTATTATAATGATGTAGCACACATAACACAAATTATGTAAGTAATAAAATATAAGCGACATTTTAACGTAACGCAGACACTTCAAACATTATGGACATTGTGGACAACTACGTGTGGAAAGCGAGTGAATTGATTTACATTTGATGTTGCTAAATTGAAAATTTTTGCTGTTGTGAGATTATTGTGCGGATAAGAATTAATGTATAGTGAGAATGTATTGTGTCTTGAATATCAAGAAATAACAAAAAAAATACGTGTACATCCACTAAAGACATGCGTATTAAACACGCTATACTTACGAAAAAGCTGTGCGATTAAGTTACGTAAGGAAGATTTATGTTACGATGAACAACACGCACCTTTGTTTACGAGGCTGAGGCTGCTCATGCTCGTTATCCTGATAGAGATCCTTACTGAAATTCCATTGCAAAAGCGACATATCATGCGACAGTTAAAGACACAAAACACAAAAGAGATTCAATATATAAAAGACAACATAAAAGATTGCAAGCTGCTAGCAAAGTGAAAGATTCTGGTGATTCTTATAAATACGGTGATTTGAAAATTTCGCTAAAATTGCAATACGCATAGTAAGACACGTGAAACAAACTAAAATAATTCATTAAATACACAGACACAAATGTAACACAAATATGACTAGAATGCAAACGAAACTTAACGATTTGAACACAAAGCAGGCATAACAGAATACAATGTTTTGCATGATTGATATCAGCATCCATGATACATCTGCATATGCTTCGTAAAATCGAAGACTTCCGTTATATGCAATATTATAACATTAAACATATAAATTATTATATCAATAAATACGTACGTAGGCGCAGGCGATCTAACTTTCGATAATTTTCTCGCGTCCTTAATCGGCTTAATTTGTCGGGCCTTGCACACGCGATCGACTTCGTTTTGTCTTCGACTGGTGTTCTCCATAAATTCTCTGTGATCTGCGATAAGCATTTCAAGCGTAGCCCTGTCGTCGGGCAACGGTTCCGCCTCCAAGACGTTCAAAGTGTTCTCCAAACCTTCGAGCCAGGCTAATAGCTCCTCGAGAAGATTATCAAGATCCTGAAAAATGCACACACGTATAACAATATAAATATTTCTTACGTAAGATAAAATATTACACGTATACAATATATAGCATAGTACGAACTTGCAGTCCCTGCATGTGGTTCTCCAGTCTTTGATTCCTTTGATAAGCCCATGTCGCCACTTCTTCCCACCTAGATTGAATAATCGTGATCCAGTGTTTGATAACGGCGGCACCATCGGGATGCGCCTTTCCGAGAATAATATGCGCCAACTCTAATGTGTGGTCCTTCTCAATTTCTTTAGACTGTAACTCGCGGAGGAATCTCTGGTGTTCCATCAGCTGGTTCCTGCTCTCTTGCTCATCCTCCGGCAGCGGTCCGGCGAATCGCAACTTCATCTCCGCGTCGCTCAACCATTCCAACAACACGTGCACGGCTTTGTGAAGTCGTTCAGCCTCCCTGAGTGCTTCCTCCAGCTGCGAGGACTTCTTCAACGAGAGACTGGTCACTCTGTCCCAGAGACTGTTCAATTCGGACAATTGTGATCGGATCATCGACGCGTCTTCAATGGAGGCCTTAGACTCTAGCTCGCGACCGGTCTTGATAACAGACTCCATTTGCGAGGCACGAGATTCCAGATCTCTCTCAAAGGTCTTATGCTGTTCCATTAGATTGGTTACCGTGTCTAGATCGCCGTGCAGCGGTCCGGTGTTGGCCAAGTATTTCTCGGTCTTGCTCAGCCATTCTAGCAGCGCTTGAATCGCGTCCTTGAACTGTCCGGAGAATAGTAAGGCCTCTTCCAGTTTCCTCTGTCGATCCACGCATTTACCGCAGACCGTGGTCCACTTGTTCTTCAACTCGTTCAAAAGTTCTCTCAAAGCAGGCTCGTCGGTCTTCGGCGCTTTGTCCTTCAACATTTTGCCATTCTTCATAGTGGTATCGTACGTGCTTTGCTTAGCACTCAGCGCCTTCTGTATCTCGCGGTGTCTATTGAGGCGTGATTTAATCCTATCCGGATCATTGCCGCCAAGCCCATCAGCAGCGACTTCGTCCAATGTCTTCTCGGTTTCATCCAACCAATACATCAAGTTCGACCAGCTGTCATGGAACTCTCTAGCTTCCTTGTAACCATGATCCAAAGCCCTCGTTCTTTCGGCCGACTTAGAGACGACACGTTCCCATCTGTGTTGCACGCTGACGAGCAAGTTCCTTATAAGAATCACATCCTGTTTTTGAGAAAAGTATTTAAGATGAGTTCCCTTTTTATCGAGATTCAACATGGTCTCGCGATGAACGCCAACATCCTTTTGGAACGCTTTGTGTTCTTCGATTTGTTGAAGTATGGCCTCCATAACCCTCGAGACAGGTTTGAGGTTTGTCAGAATCTTTTCGGCATTGGTCAACCAATCGACGAAGGCCTGTAACGCGTCGTGGAACTCGGTGGCTTCCTTCAGGGCGATTTCCAATTTTATCTTTTTATCGCTAGCGCGCGCAAGTACGTTATCCCATTTCTGTTTCAACGTTCGCAGATTGTGGTTCAATCCACCGGCGCTGCTCGTATCCGCTTTCTTTAGGTACTCCTGCCCCTGTTGCAGCACCGTCTCGACTTTTGGACGGTTTTGCTCCAGCTCGTTGTACACTTCCATGAAACGCTCCAGTTGTTCAGATGCCGTCTCGGGCAATCCACCAACAGGCTTGGAAGCTACTATCATGCTATCAACATCGCCCAACCACGACAGCAGATCCTGTATCTCGGCGGTAAAGGATTGCGCCTCTCGTAAGGCGTCCTCCAATTCTCGCTGTCGATCAGCGGCGCGTTGCAGTAGATCTCGCCAACGGCGATTCAACGTGCCTAGCTTATCAGCCGTAGTGGACGCCTCCGCGGTACCTTTGCCATCCTCGATCAATTGACGTCCAGCGTCGTTCAGGGTGTCAACGCTCGTCTGATGAGCCTGTATGTCGTTCACTAGAACTTTCAGCTTGGCCAACTCGACCTCGATCACTTGCGGGTCGCCCGCTACCGGCTTGAGATTATCCAAGGTCGTGTCGGTTTTTTCGATCCATACCAACAACTCGTCCAAAGCGTGCTGGAATTGACCGAGTCGCAATAATGCGTTCTCCAGTAATCGTTGCCTCTCCACCAAACCTCTCAATAGTCCGTCCCACCGCTTGTTCACGTCACCGAGCGGTTCCTTGATGGCTGCTGCTTGTTCGGAAGAAGTTCTTTCCGTTAATTCAGCCGCTTGCCTAAAAAAGATAATAATGTTAGAAAATGTATCGCTATACAATATATTTCTTGATATTATATATAGCAACACACACACATACGTATATGTTGCTATATACGCTCGAACCACATAACATTGAACACCACATTATCTACAGGGAGAACGGGTATAAAAATTTCAATGAGTTTATTTAACTACCGGGGGAATTAATATCAACTGAACATTAATCAATGCCGCTTCCACATTATTTCTGTCAAAAATATAAATTGTATTATCATCTACGAATTCTCGTGTGGTTGATCGCTCGATCCACCTGCTACATGCGGCTGAGTAATTTACCTTGGAATAACATATATAGGGGAAGGATCCAATTAAATGTGTACGTAAATTGTGTTAAGGGCTGCAAGATTAAACTAAACGGAACGAAGTAGACACGTTGAAAACAACATGAAGCCATGCTCTAACTACCAGCGACAACACAAAGAGAGATTGACTTGCCTTGTCAGACTCCTATGTTCGGGAACCGGCGCAGAGAAAAACAAAAGTCGGGATTAGAATTTATGTACGTTTTTTTAAAAGGTCTCATCGCAAATAACTCTCGGACGGGAGTTGCACAAAGGATTCAATGCTGTGCACTGAACTCTTTGTAATGTTATTAACGTTTAAATGTAATCTTAATTTGAAAACTAATTGTCACCTGTTCAACGCCTCGACCTTCACCATGTGCGGATCCACCTCGGCCTTGAAGTTGGCCAGCTGCTTAATTTGCTTCTTCACCTCGTCGATGTCACTGCCGAGCGGGCCCATGTTTTCGAATCTGATCTCGGCCTCTTTCAAAAATTCTAACAGATTCTGCAGCGTCTCGTGGAACTCCATCGCCTTCTCCATGGCATCAATCAGATTCTCTTCACGTCTGGCATACAGAGCGGTGACATTGTCCCAAGCCTGATCTAAATCTTCGATGTGCTTTCGTACTTCAGGTTTATCCGGCTCGCCGCACAAGCCCATTAATTCGTGTCCCGATGCTCTAACTTGTTCAACATCCGGCTTGGTCTGGTCGATCTCTTGTCTGATTTCTTGCAACGCCACTTGCTGCTGCTCGATGGCGGCCGGTTGAGCTGCCGGTGGTGCCTGTCCAGCGAGTGCATCTTGCAATTCTCTCAGAGTGGCCATAACTCCATTCAGCTCGGTCCAAAACTTTTCGGCGACGGCTAGAGTGTCATCCAAAGTGCGACCGCGATAGTTCGTAGCTTTCTGCACGTCGGACCATAATTTGTTGAGTTTGTCCAGTTTACGTTTGATGTCCTTCACTGCCGGATCGGCCCTGTTGCCGGCCTTGCTGATCACATCGTCCGCGGCTTTCCTGACGGCTGCGTAAGCTTCGGATCGCTGAGCGAGATCGTCTGCCAAAGCCGCATTCTCCTCCATCTGATTCCGCAGACGAGCCGGATGAGCGCTAACAGGTTCAGCGCCGTTCACTTGATCAGCGGTGGAAGACAGCGCACGCAGCATACCCTCCAATTTATCGGAAAACTGCGAGGATTCCTGCAGCGCTTGTTCCAGCGCCTGTTGTCGGCCTCTCAGCTCGGCTCTCAATGCCGCATAGCGAGCGTTGTCGTTTTCTAGAATGTCCTGTACCTTCATGCCCTCCTCTTCATTGCACAATTTAATGAGAGCTTCGCCAGTCTTGTTGAGTTTTTCCACCAGAGGTTTGTGCTCGTTGATGCTCTGTATGAGAAGCTCGTTCTTATCCTGCTGCGCCGCTATCAAATCAGGTCGCAAAGCGGGCATGGGTAACATGGCGACTTGTTGTTCAGCCTCTTCAAGCCAACTGACCAGACCAGCGTGGGTGTCGCGAAGATGTTCGGCTAGCGGTAGAGCTTGCTCCAAAGCTCCCAATCTGTCTGTCGATAGGCTTGATACAATTTCCATTGTTTCTCGTAAATCTTCCATCTTGTCTCTGATCGTAGATGTATCTTCGTGTTGAGCATTCTCACGTATTACCTTCTTCGCCGTCGATATGACATCTCGAACTCTGCCTTTTTGACTCGATATATCGTCGTTGAGCGCTTTATGCTCTTTCAGTTGTACTCTAATAATCTCAGGCTCGCTGCTAGGAGGCTCGGCCTCTCGGAGTTGATTATCCACTTCTCTGAACCAGTCGAGCAGATCGTCGATGTCGCCAATTACTTCCAAGGACCGCTGCTTGCTCAACTGAATTCTCTCTGCTTTCCTCTGAATCTGTTCAGCAATCGCGTCAAATCGTCTGTTGTCTCTGGTTACAAGACCCTCGATAGTCGCGGCACCCTCTCCTGGTGACATTTGGCATAGTTGCGGGCCCACCGCATTGATCTTGTCCAAGACGGGTCTGTACTCTGATATTTCCATCTCGAGTCGGATAATCTCCTCCTCGCGAGGTTCAGCCGACTGCAAAGCGGATTCCGCGCCCTGCATCCAATCCATCAATCGATTGTGATTATCGTGGAATTGTTGCACCAGCGGTAAGGACTCCTGGGCGTGTTTCAAAAGATCCGAGCCACGCGTGACGAGATCGTTAAATCGTCGTTGCAGGGAGTCCAACTTGTCCTTTAGTTGAAGCGCCTCATCACTCGAAATATGTTTCATCAACTCCAGACCGGAATCCACGGTGCTGTCAACCTCCGTTTGCCGCGTCGAGACCTCTTCTGTGAGATCCGCGAGATCTTCCATTTGCTGCAAGAGTTTCTCCGTGTGTACAGCCAAAATACGATATTTTGATAATCGGATCTCCATGCTCTCCATCCACGCTTGTAGATCTTGGTACGTGAGAACCAGATGACGCAATCCCTGTTTCGAACGTTGCAGCAAGCTGCCGAGAGCCTCGGATCGTTCGACCAGAGCGGCATATCTATCCGCCGCGTCCTGAAGTTTATCGGCCAATGTAGTAGCTTCGTCTTCACCCACGAGCGACATTAATTGACTGGCTATCTCCGTGAGTTCGCTGAAATCAGGTGTTTTGGATATAATGTCCTCATGAAGTATGTCGTGCTCGCTGATACGTTGCTGTATTTTCTCCTCATCGGTAGGAACCAATTCCATATCCTTCACTTTCTTTTCCGTCTTGTCCAACCAAATGGCAAGCGGTATCAATTTATCTTGGAACCGTTTCGCCACCACCATAGTTTGCTCGAGAGCGTCCATTCTCTCCGCGGCGCTTTCTGTCAGATTATCAAATCTGCCTATTAGATTGTTCAATTGTTTCTCGATGGCTTTACGCTCCTTCGAGTCAGCATCGGCGGCTACCTCCCGTCCCATGTTGTAGAGAGATGACATCGAATTTTGACGGTCTAGCAACATCTTTCGTAGGAACTTCTGCTCCTGCAGTTGCGCTTTCACAACCTTGTAATCTGAGGATGGTGGTTTTTGATTGGAAACCATCTCTTCCGTATCGGTTAACCATTTTTCCAGACCGTCCAAAGCTTCTTGGAATTTGCCCGATTGCAGTAATCCAACATCCAATTTGCGATCCCGCTCGTTCAGCTAAAAAGAAAAGGTAATTATATAAATTAAACAATAAAACAATATCTCTATCTCGGTTAATTTTTGCATATAATATTGATACAGATCTAAATACAAATAGATTGAAATATTTACCCTGTCTTTCAGATCATTCCATCTTTCATTCATCTTGTCAACATCCTTCTCGATATTGCTAGTGTTGACATCTCGTCCTGCAGTTTGTATTAGACCTTGACCAAGCGCGTTACATTCTTCAACAGCATGCGCCAGTGGTTCGATCTTCTTGGCTTTAAGAGCCCGGAAGTCCTCTTGCTGAGCCTTAATCGAGTCCACTTCGGATCCAACAGGCTTGAACTTTCTGACTTGTTCGTTCGCGTCACTGATACCTTCTATAACATTCGTGTGCAATTGATAGAATTCTTGTAATTTGTTCAAAGTGGAAGTGAGCTCATCTTCTCTGGTACGCGCACGCTCATCTAGCTTGCCAATTTGTCGTTTAAATCCGTCGACCTGATCTCTGGTTGCTACAGCGTCGGCAGCGAAACCGTAATCGACCAAACGTTCGCCACAATTCTGCAGATCACCGATTTCTTCGTAGAGTTTATTAATTTTGTTGATGATTTTGGCAGTATCTTCCAATTGAGCTCGTACAATCTTAATTTCCCTACCGGGTGCCTTCATTGAATCTAGATCTTTCTCGAGAGCGGACAGATGTTGATTGATCGATTTCGCTTGATCATTGAATTGCGCGACCGCCGTCGCTGCGCTTTGCAGTTCGTTACATCTGTCGTCCAATTTCGCTTGCAAGTCATTGATACGATCGGTAACATTATCAATTTCGTCTTGTAAATGTGTCGCATCGACGCCTTGTTCACCGGCTTTATTCACGAGATCATTGGCCTGTTGTCTCACGCATTGCAAAGGTTTCTTCAAGTTCGTTGTCTCCTCTCGTAAATTCTAAAAAAATTATATAATTAATATATATATATTTTGCATTAACCGCGAGTATCTCTTTTTGTTTTATGAAAATATAACGAATTCTCAAATTACCTTTATTCTATCGAGAAGTTTCGGATCCTTAGACGCTCCACCAAGAGCATCATGTGAAGCTAATTTATCTTCACAACGTTGTAAACTATGCTGCAAATCGCGCAAGTTCTCATTAAAGTCCATTAGGTGACGTGCGGTATCTTCCAAAGACTGTGTCCTAGATAGTAAGTCTGCACAAAAAATAATTAAATTATAATACTAGAATATATTCTAAATCATAATAAATTACGACATTAAATATAATGAGCAATATGTACCATTATTTAATTTATCCCATCTGGTTTTCATAGCACCAAGCTCATTCTTCACATTTTGTTTATCAATGTCGCAAGCACTGACGAATGTCTCGCCAAGCATCTTGTTATTCTCAAATTCTCCAGAGTGTTTCCACACTTCGTTTCTAAACGATGATAATTCCTTCAGTTGCTTCTCGATGTCCTTACGTCTGAAGGAAGAGGGAATTAAACTATCCAATTTGTCCTCGGCCTGTCGAAGCCATGGAAGAAACACGTCTTGGGCTTTGTAATATTTCTTGCAATGTTCTGCGCAAGTCTGCAATCTGGTGTGTCTTTCGACGGTATCCTTCTTCAAACGATCCCACTGCGATTGCATCTTATCCAAGTCGCGCTGGAGAGACCGGTTTTCAACTTTTTGAGATCTTGCAAGTATATCGCGTCCTTTGTTCAGCAGCATTATAACTTCATGTTCTTTGCCCATCACATTTCGGTACACAGGCTAAAAAAAGTAATATTTTAATTTTGTTTTAATAAGAATAAAAAGTAGGGCAAGAAGTATAAAATGTATATAAATTATAATATACTGTACGTATATTAAGGTTGTGTTTCAAAATTCACTGCCAGTACTGGAAATCTATAGTATACGTAACATGAACTATAGATTTCCAGTACTGGCAGTAAATTTTGGAACGCAGCCTAAATATAGGTATATTAAATATATATGGGTGTGTGTGTGTGTGTATTAAATATGTATATAAAATGTATGTATACGTATATTATTATTATTATTGTGTATAAATGTATGTATATGTATATTAAATATGTATATAAAATGTATATAAATTATAATATAAATAAAAAGAAAAAAATTCAAAAAATTTCTTGAATATTTATACATACTTCGTGATGATCAAGTTGTTGTTGCAAAACTTCTCTGTCGGCAGATACCAGCAATTTTTCAGACATGTTGCCAAGTTCGTCCGCAAGCCATCCGAGAGTTCTGCTACAGGAAGCTTCAAATTGTCTTCCATCTCGAAGATTACCTTCGATTTCAGCTTTCCTGTGATCTAACTTCTTCTGTAAGTTGTTGTACATCTTGCCAACTGTGGCAAGCTTTCCTTGAATTTCGGATTTCGATGCTGGATCACTCAGAACTTCGCACAACTGCGCACCGGCCATCTCTACATCCGCTAATAACGGTCTTTGACCTTCCAATTGTCTCTCTAGATTTTCGATTTTACGAAGCTGTTCTTCGGGATCCTTTTCGAGAGTCAACTCGTCCAAGTTGTCTGAAATTCCTTGCAGAGCATTCCGTAGTCGGTTAAGACTGGCGTCGAACTCGCGACTGGTATCAGCGGCGTCTCCCAAACTCTGGGCTCTTTCGTCCAATCTTCTCATTTGATCCGCCCATCTTTGCCGAATACTCTGCAATCTCGCGTTTATCTTTTGTCCGTCCGGAGAATCTATGGATATCGTGATGAGAATGCTTTCTCCGACTTGTACCAGATGATCCGATTGCGGCTGTTGAGTTCTGAATTCTTCTCGCAAGACTTGCACTTGCTGCATTTGGCTCGCAGCCATACGAGGATCGGCCGAAATGGGTCCTAAAGCACTCAGCATACGTTCCTTAGCGCCAAGCCAAGAGTCAAGACTCTCATACGTGTCGTAAAAGTCTTTAATATCTTCCAAGAATTTAATTCTGTCTTTGCATTTGTCCGAAATCGATCTCCATCGACTAACAACATCTTCCATCTCGTCGTTTAATCTATCCACACCATCTGCTCCTTTTTTACGTCTGACTAAATCACGCACTTGCGTTCGAGTGCTGTCTAGTAAAGACTGTTTCTCATACATCTCTTCGACGAGAATCTTTACTTGTTTGATTGTTTTGTCCGCATCGTCTTTAGTGACAGGCATACTTTCTTTAGGCAACTGTCGCTGAATCTATGAAATTATTTTTATATATTATTGCGTGCAGACTATAATAAAAAAATTATGTCATTTAAAAAAATAGTTAATTACCTTGTCCAAGAATTGAGAGAGTACTTTCAAATGGTCCAAATGCTTTTTCAACTCTTCCTTAATATTATCCAATTCTGTTTGGCGATCCGATAGTCTGACGCCAAGTAATCCGTATCTGTGATTAATTTCCGAAAGCTGCTGTTGAACCGGCGATAATTCTTCCAAATGGAAACCATCTTGACTCGAACGGCGACTGCTGAATCCGCTGCTACCACCTGGGGAGACCGGACTTTGAACTGCGTAGGATTTAGTAGGCGACGGCGAGCGACCGTCTTGCGACATTCGCAGTACTACAAAAAAAATGACAGAAAAAAACGATCAAACTTAACGGAAATGGCAATGCTCGTGTGCTGAAAAAGATGCAACGTGAAAGATATATAAGCTAGAATTGCTAGAACTGATAAATTGCACTAATTGGCAGTATCAATTGGCTCGCAAAGGGTCCAATATACAGGCATGATAACGGCCATGCTATCGAAAAGTATATCTATGCAATCGAACAAGTATAATAAATAATCTTAGCAAACGCAAACAATAATACCTGGTCTCTTTGTCGGGCTAGTACTGCCACGTCGACGCGTCGGACTTTCACCGCGTTCCTTCATCAAGCTGTCATACGCGACACCAAGATCGTTGATTTTATCGACAGTGTTGCCGTAGTCACGATATTCCTTTTGTATAGGTTTCAACTCCTCCTGTTGTATCTTCAGTTTGTCTAAATCAACAGCAACCGGTTCGAGTCCTTGCACTTTGTTCTCCGTACGCGTGAGCCATTCGAGTACTTGATCCCGCAGTTTCTCATATGCCGTATGTTGCTCCGCCCTCGATTTGCACAATCGTTGTTTCTCGTCGAGCAGATTGTTCAATTCCTTCCATTGAGACTCGAGCGCCTTGATCTTGTCTCTAATCGCACCGGCCTCGGTTATATCCTTCTTGGAAATCAAATTCTTTCCGTTACGTATGAGATCTTCAAAGTTCCCGCGTTGATCTTCCCGCATGTCTATTAATCGAGCCATCTTGGCCTCGTATTCCGACATATCGAGCTTGCCCAGATCTCTCGAGTCGAGAACTTCCATTATGTGCGCGTACCAACTCTCAAATTTAGATACGTCCGCGAGAAATTCGTTCAAGGCTTGCGCTATTTCATCTAAAAATTCACCGCGCCTCAAAGACTTATCCATTAGTTTCTCAAATCTGCTTTGTACATCTTTTAACTTGCTCTCGATACGTTTGGCGATGCGAACGTTGCTGGAATTTAAAAGAAGATCCTGAGCGTTTCTTGTGATAGTTTCTACGCTCAAGCGATGGCTGTCTAGATCCGCCTGAAGTAATCGCTGCTCCCTTTGCTGTTCTTCCAAGCGTTCCTTCTGCAAACTTGCCGGACGTTGAAGCGACCTGTGCAATACAATTTGCGTGAAAATATAAGAATAAGTTAAGTTTGTTAAATCAATAAAATTCAGGAATGATAATCGTATTTGTACGTACTTAAATTGACTTTCAATGTTGTTCAGCCACGCAACCAGACTGTCCAATGCATCTTGTACTCCTTGACTTCTTACTAGCGCCGTGTCGAGTTCTTGACATTTCTCAGCCAAGGCATTACTGAGCTGTTTGTACTTATCCTCTAACGCCTTCACCGGTTCTTCGAGGTCGTTAGCCTCCTTGATCGTCAGTTGGCCTTCCAGAGAATTCAACAGAGCCTCAACGCTGTGTTTAGCATTATCGACTAAACGCTCATTAGCGAGGAATTCGTTGTTCAACGCCTTTGCTTTGCTCAGTTGGTCCTCTACTTGTTTCGGTTCGGCGGCGACAGGCTCGGAGATAACTCTGTGCACTTTTGGTTCGACTTCCCTCAACCATGTTCTAGCCTTATCCAAAGAATCATGATAATCTCTCTGTTTGCCGCCGACGCCCGATAATCTATCTGACAGAAGATTTGCTCGGGACAATAGATCTTTGTACTGAGCTGTCGCGCTGGATACCTCGGCTCGTACTGGCGAATCTTGGCTAGCTGTGGGCTCCTTGTGTGGCAATCTTTGCGGTAAACTGGTCCTGAAATCGTTGAGAACTTGAAGATATTCTTTACTCTCGTCAACGAATTTTTGTGCCGCCATTGTGATGAATCTCAGATCTGCTTGATGAGCAATGACATCACTAATGAAATCGCGAGTCGTATCCGTACTACTGCTCAGCTTGTTCAGATCGGACAGGGAACGTTCCTTATCCTCGAGAATACATCTGGTTTTATCCAACCAAATTGAAAATGTCGTCAGCTCATTCCTGTGAAAAAATAAATCAATTAAAGTCTTAGTTGTTAAATCAATTAAATTCAAAAAATATTAATCGATAATTATATGAGTGATACAAACTTGAACTTTGTCAATTCGTCTCTGGCACCAGTAAGACGTTTCACTAATTTATCAGTGCGATCTAACGCTTTGTCAAATCGGGTTTTGAGAGACCGACCGTTCTTCTCTAACGTGGACACTTCATCGCTGGACAACACGTTGCTGCCAGTCAAGACGACTTGTCGAATCTGATCTAGACACGATGATACGGGCCGATTGTGCGACTCAAGATCCTCCTTAATATCCTGCAAATAACATTACATTCCACATTGAAGTATCTGACTCTTTAAAAAAGCACTTACAAATGCTCGATCGTTATAAATTCTATTAGACTTACTTTCATGTTAATTATCTGCTTTCTTAACTCTTCAACATCTTCCTTCACGGTTTCTTGATTCGCCAGGTTGTCCTCAATTTCGGAGATCCATTGTAAAAGCTTAGACAACATTTCGTCACAGAGCTTATATTTTTCCTCCACCGCTTGCTAAAATGAAGTGAAAAGAAAACAATTCATTTCGATCTATATTCATGCAATTTGCCATTTCTTTATATCTAATGTGCGCTAGAAAAAAAACACTAAGGTAAATCATAAAAATTATCGTCATCTTACCAATAACGATATTAATACGATATTAATACTCGTCGTATTAATTAAAGATTAAGAGAAACGTAGGTAAGCTTACGACATATCTCACGCATGCAAACACAGGCACACTTTTTAACGTACAGGTAAAATACAGTATTAAATGGTAGCTTTAATTTATCTGCAAGAACTGCATATCTTACGTATCGGTCTTTTTTCATATGCAGTTTAAAGCATTAACGATAACAGTATGAAGTCACGTAATATAAAATAGGTTCCAACAAGCAAATAAATTAAAACGCACAATGACGAAGTAACGTGATGGTACTGCGTAAAATAATGCGTATAATGTATGATACAGTAATGTACAACGTGGAGAAACTTCCGCTAAAACTCATGCTAGCGAAAACATAGGTTCGTGATAAGTAAACATAATCATACCTGAAAAAAAGGAAAAAACATTTAAATGTATAATAATTATATATCATAACTCTGAACAGATAGATATTAAAAATTAACTAGTGAATTAAACGCATATTAACAAGTAAATTGACAAAACTGAAACAAGATATTATACATCTATTAATATTATTTTATTATGTGTTAATCGTATAAATTTTTTGCGGAACGGTAAATAAAACCAACTCCTTCTCTGACTGTTATCTTCTGAGAATCTACTTATTAGACAGATTTTGATATTATTGTGTAATTATAATATTTATGTAATCATAATTATAATCATAATATTATGTAATTATTGTTAATGCTGCTGCGATATTTATAATTATTGTGTTGATCTTAATTACCGTTAAGCGTTTCACGTTATTTAAAATTACGTTAGAAGGCGACATATAATCAATTGATATTTATTGTATCATTATCTATTATTGCCTTATATTTCTTATTGAAATATTTATTATTTCTTTTAGATATTATATTATAGAAATACTCAATTATCAAATTCTATTTCTTATGCAACAATTTAATTTATTTGCCATAATCATCTGCCATTTCTATTTTAATGAAGCTAATGCTTCATAATGAAAAACAAATAGCAACGACATATTTATATGTAAGCGGTTGTACTCCTCAATTAAATCCTTTTTTCCTTGTAAACGAATGTTAATTTTGAATGAAAAGTGAAACAAAATGCCAATTCGCAAATTTTTATTCCATACATGCATGTTGGTATGCGATACGCATTAGTATGCTCAGCAAATGATATATTTTTTTTTACAACTAAAGAAAGATTATTAGTTTCCCTGAATCGGATCAAAGTGATCCAATATGTATGCATAATCCAATTTATCGAATATATATATAATTGCTGTATTTAAAAAAATGTTTTTACGATATATATAAAAATATCGTATTTATACATATATTGTATAAGACGATAAATGTTTTGTCATAAAATAAGATAAGCGAGTCAAAATTATTAGATTAATGATAAAATTATAGATTAACGGTAAAATTATAGATTAATGCTACTTATAATTTATTAAAAAGAGATTAGCGTTGTTGATGCGACCAAACTTGGCTTGGGATTAATGATATTCTGCGTGGTGAAGGAGATTGTTCACATGATGCACGATATCGCTTGATGGCTTGCCGATCGCCGATTATATAATGACGAATTCTTCAAAGGAACATACGCGGTATCCGATTAGTGTTGTTTCGTGATGATGGCCGACCCTTTACTGAATCCACATTAAGGTAATGAAGGTAAGCACGAAGGTGTGAGTTATGGTATTATGTGATGAGGAGGACTGATAATGTGAGATAAAAAAACGTTGGAAGCGAGCATTCCGATAAAAGGAAGCACGGGGTGATTCCTCTGTGGAATAGAGGGAGAAAGAGACAAGACCAGAGTGAAAATGATTCTTGTTTATATGCCCATGCACGTATGAATTTTCTCAATTGTCAATCGAGATGTTAAAAAAAAAAAAAAAAAAAAAGTCATGCGAGTCAAGAATGAAGAATATTAAAGGTCTATGCGAGACCACCATGCGCTAATGCAAGCGTCTCTCCTCGCGAATAATAATGATAAAATTCACGTTAAAGTCTCAGGCAAGAGATGAGAGTGTGACGGAAAAAATCGCATGACAGTAAAATGTAAATGTCGATTCGTGTGACAATATATGTAATGGTAATCACATCCAACTCTCAGGAAGCTGTTAGAGAATCATGAGTGGAAACAGAGTAGCAACGTAAAACTCGGGTGAGAGAAAAATGATAGAAACCCAAACAGTAAAATAAAATACGAACGGTTAAAAAAAAGAGTCAATCGATGCGGGAGACGCGAGGGTGTGTAAAAGACATTTCTGCTTGGTCCTACTTACCCTGGCTTCAGCGGCGAGTATGTAACCTCGTTCCAAGGCCTTCACGAAGTCGATACTCTTGCCGTCCGTGTCCTCGATTAATCTGCCCCCCACGGAATCTACCTTCCCGCTATTCACCGTCTCTAACAAACTCTCGATATTACCCGTAAACGGATCTTTGATCACAGTGGTGGACGGATCGATCAAACCCGACTCGATCGCGTGCGCCAACGTGAGACGTCTGCGATCTAACACGGAAGTGACAACGAACGGATCGTAAAAACCGCCTGTGGTCGGATTATAAAGACCGAACTGCAGCGCTTCGATAAACGAAACGCCATTTCTCGGGGTGATCAACAAGCCGATCTCAAGGGCCTTGGACAAACTGTACAATTTGGACGTGGCCGTGTCCAGCACGTTAGCCTTCTCCGCGTCCATCATACCCTTGCGGAAGGCTTCCGGCAATTTTACCAGCTTCTTTTTCTGCGAATCTTTGATTAGCGCCGAATCCGAGTCTACGATACCGAGGCTGACTGCTTCCTTGAGGGTCAATTGCTCGTTCGAGATCGGATCCGTGAATTTGCCCGATTCCAGCGACAGATACTCCTTCTCGATCGCTTCCTCGAAAGTGAGAGGTTTCCTAACGAAGACAGTGACATCACCGAAACGCACGAAACGCGGTTCTCTTTTGCCTCCGCCGTTCAGTTCAATTGTGCCTTTAACGGATGGATTCACGATACCGTCCGCTATCGCTCTCGTCGTCGTCACGAACCGACCGGTTCTGGGGTCTCTCACAACCGACGTATTCGGATCAATCAGTTCGAAATTGATCGCTTCTTCTAGAGTGCATTCTTTGACGCTTCTATCGCCAGGTCCGGCTTTGGAAACTTCCAAGGGTGATCGATGTGCCATCTGTTGTGCCAGAGGTTTATCGATCGTGACTAACAAACCTCTTTCTAAAGCAACATCGACATTAAAGGCGCGCGTCGTCTTGGGATCCAATATTCTCCCTCGAGACACATCGACCGTTCCATCCTCAATTCCTGCCAACAGTGACTTTATCTGTCCAGTCGTCGCATCCTTCAGAGCAGTAGTATCGGGATCTACGAGGCCACAATTGATTGCTTGAAGCAGATCGTGATACTCGTTGGCGATGGGATCAGCGAACTTGCCGCTGTCTCCGCGATAAAGACAACATTTGACTGCCTCCTCGATCGATAGAGGCATCTTCGACGTGACGATAAAGCCCTTCTTCCTCGCTTCTTGCAGATTAATCGCTTTATCCAACTCACGAATGACATACATACCGCGAATGTCGTCGATGATGCCGGCGGAGATCGCCTCAGCCAACGAAATGTATCTGTTAGACTTGGTACATTTGACAATTGATGTCAACGGGTTTATCAGATCCATTTGGCACGATTCAGCCAGTGTTAGCTTGCGATTGTTGGTCGGATGCACGAACTTGCCTGACGAGACATCGTACATGTTCATCAATAATGCCTCGTAAAGACCGAATCCCATACTCTCGATGTCAACGATGAGACCGAGTTGTAACGCGACTGACAATGAGACTGAACCACTGGCGCCTAGTTCCTTAAACATACCGGTGCGCCTGTCGATCACGCCAGCGCGACACGTCTCCGCCAACGATAACAACCGTTCGCCACGTTTATCCCAATAACACGGCAACGTGGGGCTAATAATGCATTTTCTCATTGCTTCGTGTAACGTTACGGTTCTTCCTGTGCTGGGATCGGTGATCTTGCCCGTGTTATCGTCGTACAATCCTTGATGAATGGTACGTTGTAGAGACACGGCGGCTCTGCTGTCAACGATGAGGCCGGATTCAAAGGCGTCCCTTAGAGATACATTCCTGTTACTTTTGCTGGGATCCTTGAGATAACCAGTAGTGCCGTCCACATAACCCAGATGTATAGCTTCCATCAATGTCATCGTTTTCCAAATGCTGGATCTCGTATCTTTGACAGTAACCGAATCGGCGTCTATCAGATTCTTTTGAATGGCTTCCAATATTGTTAAATAAATTCCCGTCTGCGGATCTAAGAATTTATTGGTTTTCTCATCGAGAATACCTTTCGAAATGGCCTCGCTGAAGCTCATAGGTCTTCTTGTTTCAAGAAGCAGACCGCGTTCTAGCGCTTCCTGAAAGTCTACGGGCGGTCCTCTGGCGTGACTGACTGTTCCAGACTTGGGGTCGACTACCGAAGCCTTAATAGCCTTGTTAAACGTCATCACGTCACCGTTGGGATCTCGTACGATCGCAGTCGTCGTGTCTATCACGCCCATCTTAATTGCGCGATCGGTAGGAAGTTTCTCTTGCGTGTCAGGTACTGTGAATTGTCCGGTCTTTGGATCATATAAACCTTTGAAGACTGCGTCCGGTAAGGATATCTTGCGTTTCGCTGGCACGATGAAGCCGCGATCCAATGCGTCAGTTAAGGAGAGAGGCACACTGGTACACGGATCGATAGCTGTACCAGTCTTCGCGTTGACGAAGCCGTGCTTGATAGCGTCACCCAGAGATATGATATCGTTGTTTCTTGGATCCTTAATCGACGGACTGTCCTTGCTAATAAAACTCTTCTCGATCATCTCCTCTAAAGTATAATTATTACCATCAATGTTAAATCTGCCAGTCTTCGGGTCGTAAACTTGAAGAGCTAGAGCTTCTTGCAACGTCCAAGGTTTCACAGTACTCAAGATGTATCCTTTCTCAAAAGCAATGTCCAATGTCATGGAATGTGGATAGATCAATGTTCCTCTTACTAGATCTATCAGCTTACATTCTTCTGCCTCGTTAAGGGAAATAACTTGGTCTTTCCTATCATCTTTTATCACTGTCGTGGAGCCGTTAACATAACCAATAGCCAACGCCTCCTTCAGCGTTAGATTATCGCCTGTCATGGGATTCAAAACAAGACCAGTTTTTGGCGAATAGTACTCCTGAACGATAGCGTCAATCAATGAAAGCACAAACGGCGTTGTAATAATTAAACCTTTGTTAAGTGCTACGTCTAATGGTAGAAGTTCTCCTGCTCTCGTATCGCATAAACGACCTGTGCTGAGAATAAGATTCATCGTCAGCGCGTCGTCCAATGAAACAGACGAACCTGCCTTCGTGTCCTCGATCTCGGTGATAAAAGCGTCGACAATGCCTCTACGAACACTCTCCTCGACATCGATCGGTTGTTTAGTAAAGAGATCCTGTATTTTACCCGTCTCGGTATCATAGAGACCTTTCCTAATAACGGCTTCCAGCGAGATCGGTTTGCGAGAAGTAGGCACGATCAAACCTCGCAAGAACGCGGACGTGACGACGTCGATTTCTGTTTTAGTTTCCATATTGATAACAGCGCCTTTGTGGAGATCAAGAGCTTCGGTTTCCAGCGCCTCGGACAGCGGCATAATCTCCTCGGTAATCGGATTTCTCACACTAAGCAACTCAGGATCGACGAGTCCCATATCGATAGCCTCGCTCATAGATAACTCTTGTCCTGATTTAGGATCTTGGATCGTCCCCGTAATAGGATTACACATACCGATATCGATAGCTTCCTGCAAACTCAGAGGCTGCGATTCTTTTTCTGCTTCGTCCTCTAGTTCCTCTTTAATCCATTCCAAGCGTACTGCCTCGAAGAACGGTATCTTCTTACCAGTCTTCGGATCAACCATGTAAGCGACATTTCGGTCTATAAGAGGCCTGCTAATCGCCTCACGCAATTTCACATACGTGTCCGTCTTGGAAGACAGATTCTTGACAAGCACCCGATCAGGATCGAAAACTTTCAGATTCAAGACCAAATCGTTGAAAGAAGTGACAGTGCCTGTCTCTGGATCCAAAAATTTTTCTCTCACCGGATCAAATACTCCAAATTTCGCGAGAATCTGAGGCGTCAATTCTTTCGTAATAATTATAGAAACTTGCTTAGGTATATCTTCGTCCGTGATCGTCGTCAATTTACTATCGTCCTCTATTTCCATATCTTCAATTTCGATCTGTTCCGCATACAAAGATTCCTCTCTCTGTGCCGATGAATGTTCTTGCGTCACCGCCGCGTTTGATTTTTCTTGCGAGATAAGCGCTTCGCTCTCGTGTGAGTCAGTACGGAGAGATCTCTGGCTAACTTGAATTTGTGTGGAAACAATTTCTGTAGATGGCTCCTTCTTTGCTGTATGAGCGACGGATGATTTCGCCGTCACATGTACACTCGGCTTTGTTTCCTTAGACTTGCGACTTGAAATTGCGTCGACTACTGCTTTTCCAGCCAGAACCGGTGCGGCGATAACTGCCAAAAGACCCATTTTCGTAGCTTCCGCTATGCTGATTGGACGATTCTTCTGATCCCGCATGGTCTTCATTTTTCCGGTGGCGGGATCGAGTAGGCCTTTCTCGACTGCTTCTTTGGTAGTAATAGTTTCTTTGGTTTTCACATTATAAAGCACGGAATCGGGTTCGATTAAGCCCACTTCCATTGCTTCCCTCAAGTTGTAAGATTCATTCGTCTCGGGATCTTTAAACGTTCCGGTTTCTTCATCGTAAATCTGCTCGACTGCCTCTAACACTGTCAAACTGTTATTGGATTTTCCAGGTGATACAAATTCGCTCTTGCTAGATGAGGTATCAAGGATTCCTTCCTCGACAGCCTTAGCGATAGGCATTGTAGTGCCGGTGCAAGGATCAGTATAAATACCTTTCTTCATATCCACGAATCCTTTCTCTACCGCGTGATCGAAGGACATTTTGATATCTTTCGTCGTGAATTCCTCCTTGCTTTCCGATTCGTCTTTAATTATACCTCTTTGTCGAGCTTCTGTGATAGTAATAATATTACCGGTGTTGATATCTTGCACCTCCATTGCGCTCTTCAGCGCGTAACCTGGCAAAAGTTCGACAGTCTTGGTCGTGATAGTGTGATACGATGTAATCGTCTCAGTGATAGCAGCTACCGTGTTCTCACCGCAGACCGGCGGTTTGATAATGAGCAGACCAGACTCAACAGCTTCGGCGATGGGAATTGGAGTTCCCGTAGTAGGATGGAAAAATATAGCGTTATCCTTATCAATCAGTCCCAATTCCAGAGCTTTCGTTATTTCTATACTATCAGGAGCCATTGGATAAGGTAACGCCATGATAAAATCTCCTTTTATAGCGTCCTCTAGTGGCAGATGTTCCCCGGTAATCGGATGTCGAACTTCTTTCCTACTCATGTCTATCAATCCACGTTTTAATGCGACAGGGAATGTCATCCCTGCCGGTGGTATATCGGAAGATTCGATTGGTTCCTCCAACTCGAATACCTTGTTTTCTATCGCCTTGACCAGATTCACGCTACCGCCTTGCGTCTTCACCAACAACCTGTCTGCATCAATGGTATCATTCGCGATAGCGGACTGCAATGTTTCTGTACGACCGTCGACGGTAAATATCAAGTTGGATAAGGGATCTACTATTTCGCATACTATAGCTTCGTTGAGAGTGAGATGCGCACCGGTTTCCGGATGAACAATTTTACCTTCCAAAGGATCTAGCAAACCTTGCGTGTACAAGCTGTGCACAGACAAACTTTTTGCCAACGGGACTAGTATGTGCGCGTTCTCCGGATCCAAGATTCCGCGATCGACGGCTTGTTTGATGGTAAGCACGTCGCCTCTTTGAGGATCTATGATCTGTCCCTGATCGGCGTTTATTTGATTGTCGCGGATAGCCTCCGAAAGGGTAATCGATTCTCCTTTCTCGTTGCATATTTTCTTTGAGAAAGTATCCGCCGTTTCCACATCGATGAGACCGCTCTGCAATGCCTCTTCGACCTTCACTATCTTCTTCCGCATTTTCTGGAGAACAATAGGCTTCGCCTCCCGCTCAGGACTCTGCGATATAGTTCTTGCTTTGCCGATTGTAACCTGATATCTCGGTTCGACCGTCACTCGCGCTCTGGTTTTCGTGCCCAGACTCTCGCCATCTGGAACGTCATTGATGGATGTTGACGAATCAGTAAATGCTGCGCTCTTACTATCTTCCTTTGGCACGTAAACTTTTTCAGGTTCATCGTGTATTGTAACTTGCGCGACAATTTTTTCATTTTCACCATCAGGTGTACCACTTGCAGATTCAATTATCGGCGAAGTTGCGTTGTCATGCATTGAAATGATACCACGTTCGATGGCGACTTCTCTCGGTATTTTCTTGCCGGTTACTGGATCTTTAACCATCGTTCTCTGCACCGCTTCTATAGCAGCCGCGGTGGCCGCAAGAGGAGCGCCAAGAACGGATATTACCCCGAACTTCGTCGCATCGAGCAGCGATATTTTCCTACCACCGTCGATTTTATATTCGCGCGTGTTTATGTCAAGAATACCACGATTGACAGCATCCGCCATGCTAATATCTTTACCGGTTATTGGATCCTTGACAATTACAGCGGTAGATGGTATTGTTCCTTCGGAAACTGCGGCCAGAAGATTTGCAGATTTGCCGGTTTTCGTAGAAATCACCAAAGCCGTTCCTGGATCGTAAATTACTCCCTGAGTTACTTGTACCGGATCTGGCAAGGAGACTTCATCGCTGATCTTTATTTCCGTTTGCTGAGAAGGATCGCCAATATGCGTCAACTCTACTATGTCAGGTTGACCTGAAACTCTCGTGATCTGCAGAAGTCTTTGATTAGCATTATCATTATCAGCACTCAATTCGTCTTCCAATATAATCAGTCCGTTCGCAATCGCTTCTCTCATGGAAATCTTTTGCGGGTAACTATAGTGACCCGTAGAGTCCAAAATATTTTTTTCCAAGCTTCGAACCAGGGACACCTTTCTTCCGTTGTTGGGATCGATAACGAAACCAGAATTTGGATTGATGATTTGCAGCTTAATGCATTCTTCAAAGGAAACTAATCTATCGGTGCCTGGAATTATGAAAAGACCTGTCGCAGGATCAAATAGTCTCCTGTCGATAGCCTCGGCGAGTGTCCAACCATCCGTGGGTAATTCAAACACCCGTTTATCGGTGAAAGCACGTTCGCTCTCTATAAATTTCATGATCTCCGATTTGTAACTTGTAGTTGGTGTAGTTGATGCGATTACTTTTGTTTCCATATCTCCTTTCTCATCAGATAATGGTGATTTAGGAGTATCTGTATGACTTACTACATGTGTTTCTTCAAAGGAAGTTGTTTTCGATGTTATCTCGGATGTCCGAGATTTGGTTGCCTCATTAGTTGTCGTGGATGATGTCGTTTTTCCGGTCTTAGACGCGAGTGAATCTGTCACAGAAGAAACAGAATCAGTTGATGGTGCGATTGTCATCGTAACGGAAGACAATTCCTTCTTCGGCGTGGAAGACGCTGGTGGAGTTATCTCTTTGGTAATGATAGTAGTAACCGTTCCAATTGCTCTAGGCGGTGACTCGCTTCTTTTAGATATGTCATCGATACTTGTCGTTAGAGTGCTTTCGAAAGTCGTGTGTGCTGAATCCGGAGTGCGTTCTCGAGATGAGTACATAACATGTTGATGATCATCACTACCGAGCAAGCTCTGCTCAATAGCATCTTCGATGGACATCGTCACGCCCGAATCAGGATCTTTGAACTTATTTGTATCTTCGTCAATCAATCCGCTGTTCAATGCTTCTTCATAACTCATCTTGTAATCCCTCGTAACGACCTCGCCGGTTTGCAGCGTCGTTACGTACTTCCTAATGGTCTTCGTTACAGTTTGTGTGGTGACCGCAATGTTCAGCATACTGGTGAGTAATGCGGCACCGTCGGGAGTGATGAGTCCACGCTTGATTGCCTCCTCCAGTGGAACTGTTCTCTTACTACGCGGATCCAGCAATTGACCGGACTTTGGATCAAGCAAGCCGAGCAGTACGGCTTCCAAAACGCTCACTTCGCGTCCGTTCTCGATGATGCCGATGCCACGATTCAGCATCTCTAGCACTTCCGGTCTAATGTATCCCTCTTCTTCCGCCTCGCTCAACGAAACGGTCTTCCCAGTTTTCAGATCGATCGTGAAAGTACCGCCGGACTTTGAGCTAATCAGGCCCTTCAGCAAGGCCGCGTTCAGACTAATATATTCGCCGGAAACCGGATCTTTGAAACCGTCGATGTCAAAGATAGTTTTTTGTGTTACCGATGTAATCAGGCCCTTCTCGACGGCCTGAGAAATAGGCAGCTCCTCGGCCTTTAGCATATCGCGATATGTACCTTCGACTTTAATTATACCGTTGGCTAAAGCATCCGCGAGCGTCATCATTTCACCCGTTCGAGTATCTACTATAGATTTGATATTCTCCGAGTCTAAAACGCCTCGAGATATAGCCTCTAGTATCGTCAATTTGCTACGATGAGCCGGACTGACAATCTTGCTCTTGTCGTCGATGATTTCTAAATCGCAACAGTCCTTGAGGGTCATCGGCTTAACAATCAACTGCCGACGACGAGCTTCCTTAAACGGCAGCTTCTCCATCGATAAACCGTGCATGTATCTGCCGCTCTTGGCATTCAGTATACCGCGCTTCATGGCTTCAGCCACCGTCACCTTGATATCGTCCCGTGTGTCTACGATCTCTCTCACCTTCGGATCGACAATACCTTTGTCGATCGCCTCGTCCAACGGATAGGACTCGCCAGTAATCCTGTCGACGACGCGGCCGGACCGGTCGTCCACGAGACCTTGCGATATCGCATCCGACAGCGCGATGGCGTTGCGGCTCACCCTAACGGTCACGTCTACCTTCGTAAGATAGCCGCGCGAGTACGCTTCCTCGATCGAGATCCGCTCACCGTTCTCAACGACGACCTCGCCCGTGGCCGGATCCAACAAGCCTTGCTTCATCGCATCGACAACGCTAACCCCCGCGACGGCGCCGCTACCGGCGCCGTTGTCGCCGCGTACTGTCGTTACCTTAACTCGGTCCGCGATGTCCGCCCGCTCGGCGTCGCAGAGCTCCCGCTGGATCGCCTCGAGTAGGGACACCCGACGGCCCTCCTCGGATTTCACCCCGCATGGACCTAACAGCCGATTGGCCAGAGCGATGTCGATGATACCGTCGCGCGCGGCCTCCTCGATCGACACGCTCGTCCTGCCGTCGCTCGACGTCACGATCCTACCGTTCCTAACGTCGAGGATTCTGAGTCGAATCGCCTCGCCCACCGTCAGGACCTCGCCGCTGCTCGGATCTACGATACCCCTAACGTCAATCACGTTCTCCGCGCCGATAACACCCCCATCATCGACACGCGGTACCCTCCTAAGATCCCTAAGCTCGCTACTAAACCCGCCGCTGTCCACGACGGACGAGAAGTCTTGCTGCTGCTGTTGTCGCCTGCTGGAGCTCGTCGTCTCGCTCTCGTACGAACGCTTGAGCAGGCTACCACCGATGGGCGAAACGGCTTCCGGGCTGGTGGTCTCGCCATTAGGTCGATACGCAGGCTGCTCTGGGCTGTAAATTCGCTTCGAGGTTTCGCTCGAGAAAGTCGTCTCGGTGGACTCATGCCTCTCAGAGGTATATCTGCGACAACAACAGTCATGTTGAAAGATGTAAATGTGGAACCAAAACACTTTGCGCACATAGACGTACCGTAAAAAAAAAGCTTAAATCTATTTTCTAAATCTAAATTTGAGAATTTTTTTTGAAAAGCTCTTCAATCGTATGCTGCTCTGAATAAGCAAGACTTTTTTAACGCAAGTCATACTCACTGCGACTGGGTGTAATGTGTGGTCGTGGATGTATAACGTTCCTCGCTAGTAGTGCTTTCATATATGTTGAACTCTGTGCGGAACGTTCGCAGTGGCCTTTGTTCTTGAAGAACACGCTGAAAGTAAACATTGCACTACTTGCAGGAAATATTTTGAAATATATGAAACGTGCGCTTTACGTGATTACATATATTCATCCCTACATTATACGTGACGTTTAGAATCCGCGAGATCATTTTATACAGTCGCAGATTCTTTATTAATTTACAATTTCACTCAATTTTTCTTGAATAAAATCAGCATAAAAATTTTTTTTTTAATATCAAATGTATTCTAAATTAAAGATAAAATTCAAAAAAATATATATTCCTTGATCATTTATTAAATCTACCGTTCGCGAGAACAGCTAATGTCATTGTCTTTACGAAGACACTGAACACATCTGGGTTCGACCTGTCGATCTCTAATTCTTAAGTCGGATTGACAACTACGTCGACATCTATGCTATAATCGTCCGCTACATAAATCTTAGACTTTTCATAATTAAACGAGTCGAAACGAGACGTGACGAGGGATGCATAAGTTTACATACACGTGAAACTAGTGTATAATTGGACCATGTGCCGTGCAAACTCTTTCGACCGAGACGGGACTCTTAAATATAGAGGTGTTCGCCACGCACGCGCCGAACGCACTTTATACCACTCTTACGCAAAATTCTAATGCGCGCGCCTTTCCTTTAATTATCTAATTCCGAACGCGAGACATCGCATACTAAATACATAATTTCGGACATGATACATTGGACTCGCTTCGCAATCATAGACGTTCACGGAACCATACGTCATTCGCTTATGTCATCACGAATGCGGGACGGTTGACGTCCTTCTCATTATCTACACGTGGACCGAAGATATGAGAAAACACGTGCGACCTGACATGAAGTGGGAAACAATCCGAGACGCTTGAAATCTCGATAAAAAAATATAATTTAGTTACACCGAAATATCTTGCAAAATTTATCTGTTTCTATGTATATAAATTTTAACATAAACGTGAGATGACATGCGATACGAATAACAATCGAAATAAATCGTTCAAAAACCGACTGTAAAATCTTGAAAGAATTTTAGAAAGTCGCAGCTGCTCCGTAGATAAATTAAAAGATTGTCTAAATTAGCATCAAAATTGTGCTCGAATAAAACAAAATTAGCGATTTATGGCAATCTGTATGAATATAAAATGCGTCGAGGAAAAAAATTTATCGCCAAAATAATATTTCCATCTCTATGATGATGCTAATTGTATTAATTTACAACATTTACACAAATGAAGCAATTCATTTCAATAAAAATAAATCTAAAATTAACGACAAAAAGTTTATAACGTAAAACAACCCGTGATTGATGTATCATAAATTCACTAATCAAAGAATTATATTTAATTAAAATGTAATCGCTGACCTTCGGCCGACAATCGATCACCTTTACACTATCGATTGCACGATTACATTGGTGTGTGTTTAAAATTTGTATTGTATAATTTGCACATCCAAAAAGTAATCGGGAAGCCATTCAACTCGCCTAGTATACACAACATATGTATTTCGAGCGTTGTGTTTCACTGTCAAACACAATTTCATCGCTGTTGAATTATGATGCAGTTTCATGAACGTATGCACAAAATCTTCTAAAAGCATCGATTTACATTATTACGATAAACAGAAATCAAATAAAGAAAAGTGACGTAAATTTAATTTCAGAATGTCAGTAATTTTGAAGTGTTGTCAAGCAACTAAAATTAAAAATTCCTTAGTGAACAAAATATCCAAAGAGACCCATAAAAAGAATTTTGATATAAAGAAATTAATTCCGCGGTATAATCTAGAAAACCGTCGTCCAAATATACCGACCGGTATTTGTGGGTCACCCTGTGCACGCGTTAAAATAAGAATCCGCTATTTAGACGCACGCCGACACACGCGAACCTGAAGACGCGAAGAAGCTCTCCCGGGAAAATGACAATGCAATTAGCCAGTGCAACGTCTGCCACGCAAATGCATCCATATTTGTACACTTAATTAATAATATTTCATCGCGCGAAAATCGATTCCTAGAGAATCGTGCTACTGATAAAAGACTTACAAGTATTCGGTGCAATCGTTTATCTTGCCAGATCAGCGTAATCAAACGTGTCGCATAGCGAGCGATAAGAGTGTTAATGACTGAGTCAAACGTCAGCGAAAAGCTTCGTAAATATCATATACGCATATGTGGAAATTAATCCTAAACTTTCTTAATTTTTGCTTAAGTTGGAAGTCGTAAAAAGAAGATGTTTATTTCAATTTTTTAAATATACCGTGAATATATAAAGATGTTGACAATTCTGCAGTTTATTTCACTTATATAAGCATCTGTATATGCGTATATTCGATAAAATCTAAATGCGAATATAAATGTCGGCAATAAAGTAGCACGAGTCTAAATATGAATGTCGGCGATAAAGTTAGTCGATATTTGTAATAACAATAAACATCGGCCCTGAAATATTTACTTATTCGAGTTTACGCAGAACACACGAGCTAAACTTTTGTAAGTGGCCTTTACTTTCGACGGAAATAGGACTGCAAAAAATATTACCAGATGTACCCAGAGCATCGTAAAGAATGACACATCCGTCGCTCATAAAAAGAAGTCCTCAAGAATCATTTATTATTGTAACTTTACGGTATAAGAATTTTGCCGGAGAATTTCACAAGATTACGCACTCACAATTCGATATTCGTTTCATGCCATCTTAAAGAAACATATTTAAGTATGCAGAATTAAATTCGGAAAATTTCAAAAACATGTCAAGTTGTAAATAAATATCGAGACTGCAGAGAATTTATCATTTTCTTGAAGACCGCAAAGAACATTACGAGTCATTTCAACATATGTTAACTTACAACTCCAAAACTGCGTCAATTTACGTGATAATTATAAAACTTTCGACACACGTTAAATGAACACACTTAAAAAATAAAACAGACTCGTAAAAGATTCATTGCCCGGTCCTCATCTTATTAAGCACGAGCATCATTATCGGACTCCGACATGTAACTCGATTGACACTCTAATCATCGCATATAAACACGTAATAAATTTCGTAACGAATCTTTTGTCAATTTATCACTTAATCACGTAGAAAAAAAAAAATATCTCTATCTCCAATTTCGCTGACTGAATACCGGCACCCGTTTTCGGAGTACAGTAAGCGATATGTCATCCTCTCGTACCTTTCGCACGATCATCATGATCGCTCACATCGGAGCGAAGCGCGGAGTCACGTTTCTACCTATCTAACGCTACGACGACGAATCTAAATCGCTCGTGTAACCGGCGAGCATGCTCGACGTAGACCGGTCAGCCGCGCAACCGACGGTCCCTCACTACGGCGGCTTTCTCGGTGACGCGGCTCTGCTCTCGGAGGAGACGCGGAGTGCCGCCGACGCACCCGCCGTCCCCAGTAGCGCATTCAAGAGTGGGCGCAACTGGCGCTTTGCACATTCAGGATTTTGACGAATTACGCGCATTACCCGCTCACCGCCGAAAACCGGCCTTGACCAATTTAATGATCTGCGATTTAAATGGCCCTCATCGAGCGAGCGCGCGTTACGCAATCGGCTACGCCTTTATTCTCAAGAGAAGAAGAGAAAGAGAGAGAACTTATTTCACAATTTTAGCAATTGTTGATGTAACTCAGCCTATTCGATATTTTTTCACGTATTTCGAGGTCGCCGAGAAGCTCGTAATATTATGCGGCGGTGAAGATGTCAAGCATTTAAGGATGCTAAACATCAAAAATCGAGATTCTCGGTTAATTTCAACAGATAGCTGTTGCAAAACATAAATTCAAGATTTATCGTGTTTTTGAGATACGCCGCGCGTATTATTAATTTCTGCGTCTAGAAATTCAAATTGAAGGTTTCAATTAACGAAGCATGATTATATTCAGCAAACGCGATGAGAAGATAATGAGTGTACAAGCGAAACTCGCGCAATCTCCCCGGCTTTCTAAGATTCGTGGTTAATTAAAATATACGCGGTATGCTTGATAGAGATATGCACATTCCTTCTCATTTTTTTTGCACTCAAATTAACACGTTAATTAAACACGGGGGCCTCGATAGATACAAACGCGCCGCCACTGCTCTTCTGCCGTTCTATCTTTGCGCCGGCATGCTTATCGATCCCGACACGAGACCGACACGAGCGGGAAAGACGAAAAACAGTCGTTAATCGAATGAAAGTCGGTCGCGTGTCATAAGTGCTGTTGTTCCGCTTGTCAGTCATGACGAAAGTAGCCTTGAAGCATCAGCGTGACGAACGTGAACGTGATAACGCACGAACTCGACAGTCGAACCGGTGGCGATTAGAGGAAAAAAAAAAAAAGTCAATCCCCTTCCGGCGTTTTCCTTCGAACGATTTCCCAACAATTTGCAAGGTCTGCCGCGCATTACTAGAAAAATAGCCGCTATTTCTGATGCCGTCGTCATTCGGAATATAATTATACCTGCGGGAGATGTGGGCATACAGGTTTTCATGATGAGAGCGCTCGTTCATACGTCTGCTTGCCTCATCTCCGCTCATTAATTTCAATCTTATGTCACTCGCGATTCGGCGAAGCGGAAAAGTTTCGACCGAGTTACTTCATAAAAGTATATCTTTTTGTTTTCAATGTTAAGGAAGAAATGCATTCATCCGATTATCGCAAGCGCTACCTTTGAAGAACAGTGATAATTAAGAGCACTCTTATTTCAAGCTCATTCTCGTCTAATGTATAAATTTTTTTTAAATTATATTCTATATAAGAAAAGATATTTTTTAAATTTTGATACCGTGCTTTCTTCTTTCGGAAAATGATATTTACAAATGTAGAACTCGTATCCGAACAACACTTTGACATTAATAAACTCTCGCCGAGGCAATATAATCGCGTGATTAGAAATAGTTCTAATTCGTTATCACGCGATGAGCCATTCGCCGAATATCGAAATGTTACGATCGAAAGTTTAATAGCGGATCCACCTCGTGGATTCTCAATGTTTGCCCATCAGCAATGCAAATTGCAGACCTTGTCGAGATTCGGTTCCCGACATTAATTCCGTTAACGTTTCGACACGCCGCACTCATACACACATGTGGTAAAGATTAAACCTAATCTAAAATATCAACCAGTTCGTCTATAATAATTTTAAGATTGCTCGACTGACTCGATTGCTCAATAATAGCGACAGAAGAAATACGCACGCTAAGATTATGCGATATCCTTTTCGGAGATCAATTCCAATGAGATCAAGTACGACAGTCTTCTTTCTTAAAAGAATGTTGTATGGCATATTATTAAGGTTCAGGCCTTCCTCTACTCACAAGGCTACCAAAACCATGTCATACAACCTCCTCTCAGAATTCAATCACGGCCAAAATAATATGCATTACTCACCTGTAAGGAAATGTCTTCAGGATGTAGTAGCGCCAATTGCTTAATCCGTTCCTCGAGCAGGTTCACGAGGGTCGTATATCTTCGGTTCAGGGTATCTAGATCACGCGCAACATTATCGACCGTAATAACGGAATCTCTTCGCGGCCTCTTCACCGACGCGTCCAACGACGGGCAGATATCTTCCAATTGTTCTTTGAACGCTCGGAGCCTTTGTCCGTAGATCTAGGGGTTTCCGGTTAGTCCGTTATGGTTAGTGAAATTAGATCGCTGTATGTATGTGTGTGCCAATTACCGTTAGCCTCCGAAAGCAACAGCGAGAGAGATGAGGCGTTGAAACTGCCAACGCGGATCGTTATCGCGATCTTTGCGTAATTTTGACAACCCAATGCGATTCCGATAAATAGATGCATAATAATGCGATAGCTGCCAGTTACTCGAGGGTATGTTAAGTTTTAAATATGTTTCGAATAATTTCGGGGACTACGTTGTAATCGCGTACGCACAAGGATAAGCAATCAATTATATATAAATCGCGCTGCAATTAATATTGATAAAAAGAGCACAAGAAATACATCTAAAATGCGTGTCGAAATGTAAATGTGTCGTGAGCACTCGTTATATCTGTCTTCACGAATTATGTATTAAACGATTAGGCTCCACCGCGTGCATGCTATGGGTTATCTATGAATACAGAGTTCTCGGGAAAGTGTCAATCATATTGTAAAGCATTTAAGCGATATGCGCGTCTAAGATTTACAAAAAAAAAATAGCACTAAATCGCCGCTAAACACGAGGTCGTGCAGCTCATTCAACCGTGCTTCTGATGTAATTGAGTTAACGAGGTTTCCGTTAAGGTTAAAAAGGAGAGAAAGTCTAGTGATATTATAAATGCGCGCTGCTTCAGATTGTATCATCCCGTGTGTTACATAAGTGAGTATATTTACTTAATGAATGATAGATTAAAAGACGATTTGTGCCGTTTAATGGCACGGGGCCCGGATACAAATAGAAAATTCTATCGCAGATAGAAAATTAATGTGACATCGCTGACGTGAAGACGCCGAAAAAACTGCAGCAGATTCGACTGTAAAGGAACGTTCATATTTATATACAGCAGATGCAGCGCGTCTCAGTGCGTCTTTCAACTGCTTGCTCGATATCCCAGCCGCTAAAGAAAAGCGGCCGCTCCGACGAGTGCTAAATGAAGAAGGTTCGTCGCGCACATAATTTCTGAAAATCTCGAAACCCGTAAAATAGTGACTGTGATGAGACCTGTATGTATGTAAGACACACGCAGAACTCCATTCATGCAAGCATTCACACCGTAAGCTAAGGCTACCTATAAGGCTTACTAGCACCGAATTATACATCACGATCCACTTGTTATTACCTTTCCTTCACGAATCAGTCTGCCGCCCGTCATGTTCACCGCCTCGATTGCCGGCGAGCGATCCAATACTTTGCTCATCAGATTCTACACCCATAAAGACTCGTGATTTCACAATCTCATTGATAACACATGAGAGATAATAATACATCGTCAAAGTCTAACATTACCTTCGTGTTCTCCAGCTCGAGCTTTCCGTACGACTCGTCGACAAAGTCCACCTCGTTCTGATACGAGTTTTGATATTGTTGTGCCAATCCGTAAGCCGTTTCGGCGCTTCGCAGTCTATCGACTAACTGTCCGCAAACGTTTGTCCATCGCGCGTTCAATTTGTTAACTTCAGCATCCAGTCTATCCATGTCGCCATGTGGACCGCGGTGATTTGGTCTCGATTTCTCCACGAGACGTCTGGCATTATGCGCATCTTCATTCAGTTGATCTATCGACACCTGCTGATGCGCGATAGCGTTCTGCAGAACCATAAGATCCTCCAGTACAGTTTGAAGACCCTTGATGTCCGAAGGTAGTTCGCCAAAAGAGGCTAATTTGATTTCAAAGTCGGAGATAGCTGTCGTATTTTCCTCGAGGCTTGATAGCACAATCTCGATGCATTTCAAACGTTCAATATACAAGTTATGTAGGTTCCACAGATGTTTCCACTTGGTCGTGATGTTATCGAGCTTGTTCCTCATAGCCGGAGTCTTCAAGGTGATTCCGCGGAACGTTTGCTGTATCTCTTCCACGTCTGGCGCTAGGCGTTGCAGATGCTGTTCATAATCCTTGTGCTGCAGCACAAGATATTCCAGACTGTCGAGATCTCGAGGTAAAGGCGCGGCTATGCGCGTGTTCAATATTCTTTCGGCTTCGTCGAGCGCCTGCTGGAGCGAAGACGCTTGTTCATTGAAAATGCGCCCGGCGTTCTTCGATTCCTCCTCGGCTCTGGCGCGCTTCTCGAAATCGTCGAAAAGTCGGTTGACATCCGCCATTTCTCGTTTCAATCTTCTAAGCTGTGGATCTGCTGGATCTCCCTCGGAAAGCAATTTATTCGCGTCTTCGTTCAACGCATTTCTGATAACAGTACGTTGATCTTGTCCCATTGCTAAAAATTGCGGCAAGTCCCAACCCTTGACCACTTTGATAGTCGCGAATATCATGTTTTGTCTTAGTCTCAATTCTTTTCGTTGCCAGAGAGCAATGCTTCTATCATATTGTCGTCTCAATCTTTCCGCGGCATCCAATGCTTCCTTATCAGGAGGTTGTAACGCAAAGCAAACACCCGGTACAGGAGATTCCACGCCCTGTGTGTTCTTGACGCGCCACTTAACTCTGCCAGAATTATCGTATAATGTGCATTGCTCTCCTTTCTCGATAGACATCTAGAAATATTATACAGATAAGAAATATATGTATTCAACCACTTCTCCGAATTAAGAAATACTGTAAATGATACTTACATTGACTTGTTTGTAGTTACAGATACAAGTGACCTGTAACGGTCGCACAACAGGCTGCTTGCGTTGCTTCATGGGAACGATGTCCTTTGCTCTCTCCACAAGTCTCTGCACGTGAATGTGACAATTATTGAGTTCCTCGCGCAACTCTTGCATGCCCTTCAAAAGCCGTTCTCCCTCATCTAACGAGAAATCAGATTGCGAGTAAATGGTATTCAATGTTTCGTCGTGTTTGGAGATCAACTGCTCGGTCTGCTGAATGTCTTTGAAGAATTGCTGGTTTTGTGCGGCGTGTCTCAAATGCACCTCGAGACACAGTGTGAGTTGTAGCAGCCAGGCCCATTGAGTTTGCATCGCAGACATGTAGGCTTCGATAGTTTTCGCCGCGGGATGATGCTGAAGAATTAATGCCTCACCGCGATCTTGCACTGCCGAAAATTGTATCTCGCGCTTCTCCAAATCACTCATCAAAGACTGCAAGCAAATAAAAATATATTTTTCCAATTTGTGTGCATAAAATTTGAAAATACAATTTATATCAAAAATTTAGCCACAGCCGAATAAATTTGTAATTAAAAATTAAAGAAAATAAAATATTCAACATAATTAAATACCAGATTAAAAATTAAAAAATATAAGTGTACATTTTTCAATATTTTTTACCTCTATGCCCGATCCATACGTTTGCTTTAGAAAGAAGAAAGTCTCCAATTTATTAATTCAATTTAACAAAACAAGAAATACTGTTATATATCGTGAAGATAACGTAAATTCTAAAACTTTACAATATTGCAAAGTATTACTTAAATACTTAAATACTACTAAAGTAAGGTATTATTTAAATATTTAAATATATTATGTTACTTTTTTAACTAAAACATTATAATATTGTAAAACTGTATCATTCCTTTAAAAAAATTATTCTATAACTAACCTCATAATATTGTTCAATACTCTGTACATTAAGGTTCTTATCGCTCCAATCGCGGGTGACTTCAGTTTCCTCTTTAGCGTTTAGCCAAACTAGCTCACCAGTCGCCGATTGTATGAAATCGTGTAGGGTGTCCAAATCAGAGAGTCTTTTATTCGATATGGCAAGAAGCTCGGCGTAAAGCTTCTGCAGAGTGCCGAGATGCTGGCTGTACAACGTGAGCTCTTCGCCGTGGAAATTGTTCTTCGCCTGTACGCACTTGTCGACCTTGGCCTGGAACTGATCAATGTTCTTGTGCTCTCTCTGATGTACGTCTAATTCATTTTGCACGCTAGGCAGATCCGATCCGTAGTCCGCTTCTTGCAGATGCTTCAGTTTGCTCTTACACCAATCTATGCAATCGTGTAACGCACGGAAATAAGGATTGGTATCAACCAATCGCGTTTCGTGGACCGTAGTGCGATGTTTTGTGACAACGCGCTCCTCAACGGGGAAGGAAACCACGGAGAGTGGTTGTACTAGACGCCTGTGCAAGAGTGATCGCAATACGACCCATCTTTGATGTAGTTTCTGCACTCTAAAAACCAGATGGACATATATTTGTCAACGGCAAGTATTATATTGATTCATATTATTTTATCTATCACATTAATTAATATTGTTTTAGCATACATTAGCTAAACGTAAATCCCAAAAGATAACAATAGAAACAATAGAACAATAGAAACTTTGTCAAATTCAAGAAAATATTTAAATAATACGAGATAATTTGAAAATCGCGAAAAGTGCGCGATAGGGTTTGATTTTCGAAAGCTGTTATGGAAAGCGCGCTAATAATTCACTCATTAGTGAAAATTATAGAGTAGAAACAACGTAATTATGCAGTTGAGTACGGAGAGCCATGCACACGTTACGCGCGGATGATTCTTAATTGCATATTAAAATTTTAGAGTGTGAATCTTTTTATAGTTTGTGATAACGCATATGAAATAAACATATCAATGCTTTACCTTTTGTGAAGCTCGGGCGCCTGACTGTATCTACCCTCCGTAAGGGTGTGCACATCGGTGAATATATTCTGTATATGGGTTTCCGTGCTGCGTATATCTTGTTCCAGCAGGTCCACCGCGTGTTTCGCCTCCAAAGGATGAAGACGATCGAGCTTGCGAGCCTCGTCCTCCACGCGTCGTTCGAGCTCCTCCAGTCTGTTGTCGGTCGTTTTCATCTCGCGATGCACTTTCTCGGCAAGTCGTTGCAGACGCTCAAGTCTGCCAATATACACGCGCACACATATACATATAATCAAGCATACACATATTTACGTTTAATTTTTAATTTATATTATGATAATTGTACGTACCGTTTAATTTCGTCAATAATAGATTGCTCGCGTTCCTGATGCAGCATAATCAGGCGATTCCAATTCTTGTCTATGACCTCAATATGCAATTCCGGTTCCATGTCCACTTCACCCACCGCTTCGAAGTACTTTTGCAGATCTCTGAAGATATACGTCAATCTCTGTTTGTCCCTGTATCGCGGTGGTACTTCCTCGTTCTTGAACTTGGCACTGTCCGCTGCCAGTTTCTTCATCTCGATCAGAGTCGGTGGGAAGGATCGCTCCTGCATGAGAACCATCTTCTCGCGGATCCACATGTGAAGCGAGCTCGCGAGCTCGCGATACTCCGCGGATCGTCTTTGCGCCTCGGCGTCGTATAGAGGGTGAATGGCCGGCGGCTCCGGGAACACGTCGTAGAGCGAAGAGATGTACGTTATCAAGGACTTCTCGTCCGGTTCGGGGGTATCAACATCTACAAGGAATGCACAAAGTGTTTGCATAGATACACGTGAAAAAAGAATTTGACATTATGTCTGATCAATTCTTTTTGGAAATTGTTATTAAATTTCAGGCTCGTCATTCTTTTTAGTCTTATATCTTGAAAACGAAAGTGATTTTGTTATCAGCGCCGAGATAAACTACCGATATATTTAAAAGATCATTAAAGGTGTTATCTGTTTACCGAGGAATCAAGTTAAATCGTAGTATCGAATTATGGATATACTATCTATCTGTGGATTCCGTTTCGCTTTTCCTTGCAACCTGACCAATGTCAGATATATATCTACGAGACCCAAGTATATAGAAAGCACAATTACGACGACTGCCGATGGCGCGACGTTACGGTATACGAACCGAGACCGGAAGCGATTCTGGTCAGGTACCGTGACCAGAAAGAACGTGCACCACCACCATGTATCCGTGCTGGAACCCACGCGGGAAACCTCACGCACGCATACGTATAAACGAAAAAGAAGATACGACAGGTAGGCTGTGAAAGGCCTCTTTGTAAGATGAAGCCGCAAGCCCGAAATAACACACGATAAATTACATACACAGAGAAAATCTAACGAGCATATTCCGGTCTTTGCGCTCTGCTTTAAATTAATTTACAGTTGAATGACGTACAATAGTTCACGATTGGCCGATCGTAGATCACTACTGAACCATGATTTTAGAAATAACTGATGCATTTCGGTCAATAGACACGCTTAATCGGTCGTTACCTTCTGGATCGAGAAGCCTCGTAACGCCGTACTCGCGCTCGGCGACGTAGAAGACCCGATCGAGCCGCTCGCGCGGCTGGCTTGAACGTGCGGATCTCCAATCGACGAGATCCGGCCGATTCCGGTGGAGAAGAGCACTGAAAGCTAAACCGTCCCGCCAGGAACCGGTAAAGTCGGTCACCCGGACGCCGGGATATCGGGCGGTCGATCGTCGGGCCCATCTCAGGAGAGCCTCGCGCGCTGTCACGTTCGGTTCCTGACCGACCACTATATCGGATATCTGCGAACAGAAAAATAGACATCAAATATAAAATATCAGTCTTCTTATAAAATATAATAATTTCTTAAAAACACATATTGGATCGATATGTTGATTCGTCCTCCGATGTTATTTTGTACTTTATTTTTGCAATAAATGGAAAAAAATGAATAAAGTATACGCTGCAACGCTCATTTAGTTTTTTTTTTTTTTTTTTTTAAATAGTAATATGTAAAAACTTTGATAAATATAGTGTAATACTCGATGAACGTTTACTATTACATTTGAAAGCTATTTGAAAGTTATTTGAAAGCTATAAACTGGTTTAATTTAAAATTGTCAAGCATCGTGCGCGTTATATAAATGCTATACACGTATTCGTAATCTTCTACAGTTATAATTTCGAGTTTGATGTTAATAGAAACTGAACGCTGCAACCTTTCAAGAACTATTGACATTTTGCCGGCGCCGAGAAAGACATAAGTCACGACTTTAATCGCACGATTTTAAAATATTATTAATTTAATTATATAAAATTAAATTTTATTATTAATTTAATTATAAAATTAAAATTAAAATTAAATTTCAATTTTTATCTCGTATATGTGTCGTGGTATTTATTTTAGATGCTTTATGATAATGTAAAAATTCATGAATATATATGTAGAGCAAAATAATCCTAAAAACGGCTCTCACGTGAATGCGATTTTTGTGTATTAGAACAGTTCAGTTTCTCACGTCATACTTTACGCCAGGAGTTATCTTATCTCACGTATATACATATATGCCATATCATGCCTATATACATCTATTCCTTATGTACATCTCCTTCCTGTATTTTCCTGAGTTACATACTCATCGATTGTCAGAAATTACGTATTATTGTTACCTAAGGCGTATCTCTCGTTTACGTTCACTGAACCAACGCTATTGTCTTGCTCACATTTTAATGTACGTAAAAACAGTAACCGATGAAAACGTTGCATGCAATATTCTCTTCGGCGAAAAAATAAAACCACTTAAAAGAAGAGTTGTTTTAATAGTAGCGCAACAGAATTACTTCCGTTTTCCATTTTCCAGATATAAAACAGGGAAAAACAAGATAAGCTTTCTTCCTATATCTTGCCACGTGTCTTTCATATATATAACGTTTATCTCGAGGTGATTTTAACTTAATAATAACATAGCAAACAACAGGCTTGACAACTCCAGCAGTATTTAAGAAATAAATAAGTCATTTAACTAGAATGCATGTAACATTTAAAAATATGATATAAATGTAGAAGAGAAAAGAATGTATATATCTACGCTCCTCTCTTTTTCCCATAAAGGCTCTTGGAGATGGTGGAATAAAATTTTAAATTAATCTATATCGAATTCCTCGGATGCTTCTCGAAGACTTCCCCACTTCAAGCCCTCTTAGTTTAACGATCAAAGAGCACTTGACCGCCTGGCTGACTACCAAATTCGCTCAAGTAGTGAAATAATAGAGACAAATATCGTTGGCAATAGACTTGACATTAGCACCGACTGGCTGAAATTGAGATCGCGTCCATTTGAGACTGTTGCTGCCATTGACATTGATAAAGACCGGCTTAGTATTCGGATCATCGCGGTTTGCGCATGTGAGATATGCGTTACTCGGATGAGAACCAGCCGTTCCGACTGTATCATCTGTTTTCCCCAACCTACGCAATTCGCAGCAACAGGTTGCAGAAGGATGCGGACGGCGCAAATTCTTCGATCGTCGAGGTAATTTCATTTATCATACGTCGAACGCGATAAATGAGCGCGCTTTCAACGAGTGGATATCGAAAATATCGGCTACCGTGTCTTCTAAACTTGATCCTCGCGAATCTCGTCCGTCGTCGTTCTGTTGAGTAACATTGAAAGCGGTTATCGACAAATAAGTAGAAACCGCATTTTTGCCGACTTTCGTTCTTCATGTGCCGCTATAATTAACGTCCCGAAAAACGCGTCCGTCCAGTTTGAATGGCACGAGGTAAATAATATATCTCTCGCGAGCGTTAATTTCGCAGAAGCGAAATAACGGATTAAGAGCAGAACGGTAATAGAGCTACGGGATGCCGAGGCGAGTTGCCGTTGTAAGCGTTCTAATCCTAATTAAGGCGACGCGTCCGTTACGACGAGAGAGAGTGTTTCTTTTGGGAGAGCGTTTAAATCGAGTACGAGACGAGTTCTAACGCGAGTATCTTTCCCAGCTCTCTGAAATGTTCGTGGAAACTTCATCTCGTGCTTGCCTCACTTTCAGCTACGCTCACCAAATATAGATACTTGCTGAAGATATCAGGATGTCTACTCAAATCTTGTAAAAAAATTCCCTGAGAATTCTCTGAATTTCTTCCAAGTATTTTCATTTAATATTTCAGGTAAAATAAGAAAATTTGTAGATGCAGCTTTTTAAAATAAGTTTCTTTATGATATGCGCTTCTTAATGTTTTCTATTCATACAATTACAAAGAAAGTTACCAAGAATGCAAGAAAGTTTTTCTAGCATTTAATATTGATTTATTAATCATAAAATTAATTTGGATGGTAACAAAGTGCAATATATCACTATCTAAACGTTAAAGATATATGCAAAAATAAAAAAAAAATATAAAAAAAAATAATTTATTATAAACGTCTTAAGGAGTATTAATTTATTTAAATATTATTAAGAAATTGAACAATTTTCTATAAAACTTTCATAAGACCTTGATATTAAAAAGAGATCGTCAATAAAATCACATGAGATTTTAACAAAAAAACTTAAATATTGCAAAGATATGTTAGACGTATGTTTCTTAAGTGCTATTAAAAATATTTAATACAAGTAAAATTATCAAAGATACAATTTTTGAAAAAAATTCCCTCAATAAAATTCCATGAGAATTCCCGGATTTTTCAAGGGAGTAAACACTCTGGATATACATGTACCCCCAACAAATTGATCAAAATGGTCAATTGGTTGTTGTAGTATTAGTCTTCTCGATCGAATATGTAATCCAACAAGTAGTAATGGAACCTCTCGACAATTTTCCCCGACAAGATCGCTTACCCGAACAGTTTTCACTTTCGTCGGAACATGTCGAGTTATGGCCGTAGTCGATACACTTGCGGCTTCCTGCAGATACCTCGGTTGGGCGCGTTTCGTCAGGTCTTCGGCGACGCTGCGTTCCTCGCCGCGCGTCAGAGTCGTCGTCTTGCGAACGATGCGAGTGACGGTGCGCTTTGTGCCGTTCTCACCTCGTCTCGATGTTTTCGTCGATTCGATCGACGAACCTGCGAGCGAATGAGCGAGCGAACGGTGCAAACCATCGAGAAAACGGACCGTTGAACCGAGCAACGGTTTCGCGCTCGATCGAAATTGGAAAAGGATTCATTTGACGATTTGTGCTAACTTTAAGGCAACGCTGTCGGATATTTAACGTGCAAATGTATGTCTACGTATAATTATCATTTTCCGATTTCTGTGAGCCGTGCTCGCACGCATTTACCATCACGCAACATCGTCTACAGATGTGTCTTACAATTAGTTACAAGCAAGAGAATTATCTCCATTTAACTTCGCAGAAAAACGGTAAACTGCAATTGACTTTGGCTGAATGAGGTAGACGTGCCTCTTTGAGTCCCGATGATGTAACAGCTTATTACACCTCGTTGAGAAAAGATCCCGGAGAAAAACATTGGAGAAAACCATTACACGCCGAGAGTGTATCGATGCTAGCGATATATACCGGCACACATTGTTGCGGTAACTTCAAATCGGAAGTGCGTAATTTCATTGAGAGTTTCATAGACCACATTGCAGTATTTTTATTCCTTCATTGCTATATATTTATTCTATTATATAAATATATTTGATTGTGTTTTTTCTCATCTCGCAGAAAAGTTAAGTAGTCCTAGTTGCGTGTGTACATACACTATTCATAATTTCTCATTGTTTCAGTAAAGACCAATTAATTGATAACGATCATTCTCAGAGAGATTATTTTTAAGCTAAAGTACTAATTGCTAATTAGTACTCGCAAAATAGTCACGATTCCGCGGCAGACGCCAAGGAAATCTGCTTCGTGCAAACCGTCAAGTCTCTCCTGACAGCGTTCCTGTCAGCGCGACGTCAACGTGAATCCTTTCCCTTCTTTCTCCTCCGATTTCGAAACGCTACCTAAGACTTCGGTCGACAATCGGCGCTTTGTGTGTATAGCTCGCAGATCGTCGGCGGAACGCGATCCCGTTGGACTTGGTGAAACGCCGTCACGATTGTCGTCCTCCCTCGTGCCTTGCACGAACAGCCTGCCTCCCTTGCTGAATCGATAGATCGACATTTTTTGCCGATCACGAGACGCGTATCACACTCTTCCTGCTCTCCTCGAACCGAATCGTTCAAACCGCGACTCGTCCGCGAGCTAGAACTGTTCATTTACATACGTGATACACAACACCAGACCGCACGCTGTTTGTATGTTCCTCGTGAATACTACGTCCGCGTTTTTATTAACGCACGTTTAACTAAATGAGACCGTGTGATACCGAGCGTATTTGCCCAACACGACAGAATTACGTTCAAACATCATATAACAATGTTTAGCGTGATAATAACAAGTATCATTAGCTCGTATATTTTCATCGTTTAAGTACGATCATATGATTTTCAACTTGCTTGTACGATATAACTGCGAGATTAAAAATATTCAACGTTGGTGTAGAATGAAGATCAAACAGTCATATTCTAATTCAAACATGTGACGAGGATAAAGATTATTATATTTTGACGTTTGGAATCACGGAAAAAGTCGACGATACGATTGCCTGAACGAACCGAAGAATACGAACTACAGTTGCTACGATACTTTATGGCAATATCCTCATTAAAGTTTCATGAGACCATTTTAAATAAAGGGTTCGTCGACAGTCCATTTGACAGTCATAAAAATTTATCCACGACCAGTCGTGGATCTTTTTAACAGCATTTTGCCGATGATTCCGGCAGAGTCGAGTATCGCGCTAACTGTAGCTCGTTCGCGCCGGCACGTTAACTAGGCACCGGTCGCCGTAAAGCGGAACCGCGCCGGTTAGAGACAGCACAGCGGGCTGGTGCGAATGTATCAGCGTGCGAATGTTATGACAATTTGTCCTCTCTTTCTCTTTCTTCAACAACACGGACCTGCGAAAGATCGCGCACTCGACGTGGTCATCATCACGATCTCTCCTGAACCACCTAATCTCGCGAATTGACAACTGACAACTGACCACGCACGACACGATCTCACGAGCACTAATGAGGACGAAGACAACGACGACGAAGATGACGACGACGACTACGGCGATGATTGAAAAATGATAGTCTAACGACGAGCGAGCAACTCTATTCGCGACACGCCGGACGATCGCCGCGTAGCATCCGGCCGTCGTGGCGAGAGTAGGCCAACGAAATGCGCACAGGTGAGAGACGTTTCTCTCCCTCTCCTCTCTGGCACTTCTGCTCTCCCACCTTTTTGCCATCACCACCCACCTGACGTTACCTCGCGCTTCGCCGCACCTCGTCGCGTAGTGTACGATGCGCGATGCGTCTGCCTCCCTTCCCCTTACTTATGTCACTGATTAAAAATAAATTTGTTTACAATCATTGTTTTTCTTTTTATTTAATCTTAGTGCCAAATTGTTTCGATATCTATCGATATTCGAGCTTAGAAAAACCTTTTCAGAATTTGACGTCTTCTAATTCTATCATTCTTAACTATCGCATATAGCTATTTTTGACAGCTTATAAAAAAATCGGTTAATAATGTTATCTTCCCAAATTGTATTTTCTCACGACGGCAATAGCGGAAGAGAGATCATAGATTGAATTATTAATGCACTTTACTGTACATCACGAGTCGCGCCAATCTCTTCTCGATCGCGCATGCGTCCTCGATCGATCGACTTCACGTGCAGTGAAGCTCGCATTACGATCGGTGGACTTCGTGACGCTTCCTCCTCCTCTTCCTCCTCGTCGAAACGTCATCGTCGCGCGTCCTTCCTCCTTTTCCTTTTGTAGAGATTTCGCGTTCCACCGGCGCGCAAACACGCGCACGAGTATGTACATGTATATACATATCTTTACGCGACCCACGACATTCCGCTCGTCAGGGTCTCGAACGGTATCGTGCATAATTCACGCGTGAGCGGTGGCGTTGGTTATCGATATCAAGGTCGAGCCGCGATCGGGAACGCGACCTTGATAAAGACCGAGATTCCTTGGACAGGCCTAAAAAGGATGCGGAGTAAGCAATCGTCGTGTCTCGGTGACATCACCGAGAGCCCGAGTTTCGGTAGACGTCTGATAAGCGCCGCGTTGATAAGTACGACGATGATAACGATAAGAGCATGAAAATATGAGAGAACCGTGAGAAACGAGACAAGAAACAATCGCGAGATCGCAGATATACTGTTCGCATATATGAATGAAAACAATAATTATTATATATATTGGAATTCTATAGCTACAGCTTCACATTTTCTAAATTAATAAAAAAATATCAATATCCCAGAGATAGATGTTTAAAAGGCGTTTTAAGACATTTTCGAGACGTCTTTTAGACACGTGTTGCTTAGGATTCATAACAAAATAACAAGTCGCAGAAACGTATTATTACGTATAATTACTCGATACAGAACATGTAGATACTCCAGATACTCTATGCGGAAACTTGAGATTTATTCCTACAAGATGCAAATGTCATTTGCATCAGCTGATACGTAGGATTTCTAACGAGCAAACAATCTCGTCGTTTTTGGAATGGCGTGGGTCTTTGTTTGGGCCACGCATTCCGAACCGATTGTTTAGGAATGTAACGAGCGAGGTCTTCATGTTAATAAGTTGTTTTGCGAATTAAGATACGTCACGTAACACGTATCATAAATTGGCATCGATACGCTTCCGATTCTCGTGGACCAAACGCGGTAATGTCGATCCGAATGAGATAATTACGTAGCGCGATCTCCCCTTTTATGCGGGCTCGAGGGCGATCGAGATAATAGGATAATGGAAAATCGATGTCGTAATTGCTGGCAGTAAAAAAAAAAGACTTCCTCGATAATTTGCTTCTTCTCGTTAATTTTCCTCGTCAATAGCGATTTTTATTGTAAAAGCCGAAGCAAATTTTAATCCTACGATCCAATTTTGCATCGCCAACAATTTCGTCATCTCTGAGACTAATCACGATGGAGATATATCATCATGTCGTGTTCTTCAGAATACCATAGAAACGTCCGGATATCGAGCACAAACGGCAGGAAGGAAAAGCGACCCACTTGTGCAGCTTTTTATTCTTTTCCTGTTCTGAGGGATATGTCCTGTATCTACCGATCCAAGATACGTGACATACGCACACATAAATTGCTCGTAATAAGACAGATTTATACCGCGTGAAAGGTATATCTCGATATAGAGAGAGAGAGGACGAATTTTTTATATCTTTAGATATATTTCATTAATACTGGATTAATTCGACTACTCAGCCAGGATGATTAGAAACAAATGCGGAAGCGAGAATAAGAATTCTCAGACGATGATGTACACGCGTCGATTCCGACCGATACGGCGCACAATCAAGCTTTCATTGCAAATTTATACGCGTGCCGGCACTTAGGGAACCGGGTCGATGGCCCCTGGTGGGTCCTCAGAAAAAAAGGATTCCACAAAAAAAATGACAAGCGGCAGCAAACAAGAAAGCTTGATGAATAAAAAAAAGTCGTGCTGTCAAGATTCTAGCAATTGATTGAAACTCCTCTATTATATATTCTTGATGAAATTGATACTTTTTGACGTATCAATTTTAATCAATAATATATAAAGTATTAGTCTCTCTTTAATCGGATATAAATTTTTTTACAGATAACTGGCAGAGAATATTAATGTACTGTATCACAAAATTACGAAATGTTTGGCCACGTCGAGTCCTTGAAATGCGTACCGCATCAGCTGCAGTACAAATATTATAATTGTGGAGCTCTATGCTAATTGCACGCGGAGATCACAAGGCGGATATGAAGTCATCGCACCCGAGGCTACTTGATTCGTTCCGACGTGGCTTCTGCCGTCGTGGGTACGCTAATTCGTTGCCTTTGGTGCGAAGATGGGATACAATCCAGTCGCTGTAATGTGCACGGTATGAATCGTGCACGTACACCGCGATTTATACGGGTATATCTCTTTTATACAATGGTTAAGAATAAGAAAGTGACAACGAACGAATACAATGAGCAATTTCTCCCCGACAATAATGACATTGGGAAAAGCTCATAAATAAGCAAACAAGGTATTTAAATCAAGCTATTGTGCATGTACACGCGATCGGAATATGTAATATTAATACGAATGATCTACGCATGGCTATGAATGTATAACGTCAACGTTATCTCCGCGATATAAGCGCCGGTTCGACTTTCGCTCTCGTTCGCTCGTTAAGATAAGTAGCGTAAATTGAAGATTATACAGATCGATGTGGGCCATCAATCGGTAATCAAAAAGCCTAAATACACAGTTACGATGTCTGTATGAATGCCGACTTTTCGGAAATCAATGGCAACGAGTCCAGACGAGAAGCCTTTCCTTGCGCCGTCGTGCGAAGAGAGTGAAACTCTTAACCAGCACGCATCGAAACCTGTACTTACAGACCCTGAATGGTTTCGCACACAGGTGAATGATGTCATTCGTAATAGCGTCATCATCGAAACACTCGGCGCGTCCGAAGATGCTATTTAAGAGAGCGCCATGAAATGACTATTAAGTCTTCTCGCGAATATTTTTATTCTTTTTGAAGAGAAAAAAAAACTAAAAAATCTGAGATATCAAAAAATTTTTATCAGATAATTATTAAACAAAAAATATAATTCAAGAGCTAAATTCTTAATATTTCTTATTAAGAAGAAAAGAACAATGTCGAAAATATATTTCGTAAAATAAAGTGCATAAAAGATAAAACTTTCGAGACAAAAGACGCAGTAAGGAAAAAATCTGCATCTAATAGCAAAATTATGTTTATCGGAAATGACGGACCCCGTAGATTTCCGGAGGCGATGTGGATAAATTGCACGATCGTCGATTAGCGAAGACCTTCAACTGCAAACTGCAGCTACCCTGCGGAGTTTAATATTGCGTCTCGATGTTTTTTAAAGTGATCGTTTTATTGCCGATTCCACCTACACGCAATTTTATTGCAAATGTTTGCGAGCAAAACATCGCGCTTACACGCACTTGCGTACGACCAACAGCACCGTAAATAACGTGTGAATCGGAATTATCGCGACTCTTTCAAATAAGTTAAATGGGCCGAGTTTTCCTCATTTAAAAAACCTTGAATAGCTCGATTCAGTCAAAGTATCGTATACATATACATATATATAATTACGTACAGCGAATCGTATCGCTGCGCAGATCGGAGGTCACAGTGTAGCATGTGAAAATTAGCAAGGTGAGCCGTTAATATTCACGGCATAAACTCTATCTCGAGATCTTCGATAAAAAGGACATTGGCACGGGGCCACCGGGAGAGAAACCGTCAGCATAATAAATCCTGATTTTATTTTAACTGCAGAAATACTTCGCAACATCAGCAAATAATGCAAGTAATGCTAGTCACGTTGCACACATTGCGTCTACTTTGTCAGGAATATTATCTTATTTAAGAAAGCAATGTGATCCCCTATACACAATAGAATGTAGAAAAAATATTTTCTATATCCGAGAGGATATTATTAAAATAAATCCTCCACAATTTCGAATACACATATTGAAAGAAAACATGTATTTCGATAATTCGTGAACTCTGAGTAAAATAGAGATGATGAAATAATCTAATTAATTTAAGTTCGCACATATAAGCGGAATTTTCTTTCTTCGTGAATGAATCTGTATAGGACTGAGTGTGGGCATTCAAGGTGGGAACCGAGTGGAAAACCGAGAGCTCATTCATTCGCTCGCTGCAATTCAGGTATAACTACCTGTATGAGCCATCTGTGTTTAACGAAGCGATCATCTTGACGAGGATCGTCGGTAAAGCAGAAAATAACGTAGTTATATTATGTACGATTGCGTAACCACTTCGGTTCCCAAACATATCATATATACGCGCTCAGGATGATGATCATTTAGGGGATGTAAATGATCGACTTACCTTGCGTCGCCATCTCTGCGGCGCAAAAGAAAAGAAAATTTACTATTAGAAGGGTGAACTACTTACGGCGTTAAGATTAAGAATAAAACTACGTTTTACGGTTCATTATACACAATCGGCTCTGCATGGCTTAATTTATCCTGATATTGAGAGCAAAATAAAAGATTACCTTCCTTACAATATATTCTCAAAATACGCTTTTCGAATATTAAAATTTTTTCTACACATCATGAAGCACTCTGATCAACAAAGATCATAAGAAAATATACGTATATTTTAGGTAAAATACTGAACAATTATAAGATCTCATTGATAAAATTCTGAGAATGGACTGTCCAAACTCTTCCTTTCAATTAACTGCAAAGAGTGAAGGAGGTGCAGAAAAATGAGTAAAACGCGTAAAAGAAAACCACGAAAAAAAAAATTTTAAAAATAAAAGAACAGAGATGCAAACCTTATATTTCATTCCTTATATTTCATTCCTTATATTTCAAATTTATATCTGAAATTTCTATATAATTTTCTTTCTACACTGCAATTCTGCAGGCGCCATCAGGGAGGGCAAACACTAGTCGTCTTTATATGCTCGCGTAACTCGGTTACTCGGTTCGCGCCTTCGCTCGACTTTTTGCGGTTCCTTCAGAAAGAAACGCGACTGATCTTTCTCGCCGGGCATAAATGCGTACGTCCCGATGCATTTATCGTGAACTGCACACGGTAGCGAAGCGCGCAATCGCCATCAAAAGAAATATTCATAAGCGAGTACAAGAAGCGTTTCGAGACTCGGATGAGCGTTTCGAGATTCGCCGATATCGGGCACGCTAGAAGATACAGACAATCGCGACATTAACGTCTTTATTTCATCATGCCACGTTCATCGGCAGCAACTTGAACGGAAAAACCAAGTCAATTGCGGGCGATCGAGCTACGAGATCGAGTCTAAATATCTTCGAGCTTAAAATATCGATAAACAATTTTCAGATTTTAATTAATCGCGTTATATCCCTAGTGTATTAATGTATATACAGGGTGTCTACTCAAATCTTGTAAATAAATTCCTTGAGAATTCCCTGATCTTTCAGGTATTTTCGATTAAAATTCCAGGTAAAATAAGAAAATTTGTAAATGCAGCCTTTTAAAATAAGTTTCTTTATTGTATGCGCTTTCTAATGTTTTCTATTCATACGATTACCAAGAGTGCAGTTTTTCTAGCATTTAATATTGATTTATTAATCGTAATAAAAATTAATTTGGACAATAACAAAGTGCAATATTAGCGGATGATCAGTGACCAATCAACGAATTATCGACCGTTTGCAATATAAGAATATAAAATTATCAAAGACATAATTTTTGAAAAAATTCCCTGAGTCTCAATAAAATTCCATGAGAATTCCCGGATTTTTCAAGGTAAAAAAAAATCCCTGATAATCCCCGGTTTTACCAGGGAGTAGACACCCCGATATAAAAACTGCAATGTATGTGAAATAATTTTATTCTCCTAGATTGAATTATATTTCATACTGTGCGTGGCGATTCGGCCGAGCGCCGGTCCGGCACGAGACGAGCGAGCGGCCGTCCTCGCTTTCGCTTTTCTTTGGCACAATGCACGTGATTCCACGCGAGCTATATACGTTCGTTTTACCGGCACCTACCGCAACGACAGTTACATCGAGAGATACGAGCAATCTAAAATTAGCGTGGGACATAACGCACCGGCGAGATCTATCGCGACGCTTGATTAGCGTGCACGCGTCGAGTCGCGTCGCTTAAACATTGCCCTCTCTTTATTACCCAATCGACGACACGCTCGTCGGTGATGGAATTTAATAGTTGGGCGTTCCAAGCCCCATTAAAAAAATTGAGAAACGAGAAAAAATATTCTTCGAAAAGAGAATGTAGGGAAAGCGGAAGTTCCGCGCACATAATATATAAATATCATGTTGTTAAAAGTGGGAGAGAGAGAGAGAGAGAGAGAAATAGTCTGAGTTCATCGACATACTAATGGTCAACCTGTCAAGTTGTATGACACAGGCCACTGGCCGGTGAGATATGAAATGCAACGGACCGAGAGATGTTTTGCACGCGCGTAAAACGTATCGGGATGAATTTGCCTCTGCTGCTGGAGCAGCATCCAGCATCTACGCGCGTCTCGCATCTCACGGTGACACAAATTGAACGGAAGAAAGGCTCGAGATTACGACACAACGCGTCGCTCCGAGATAGAGGACTGGAGAACACAGAAAGAGAATTTCTACGCGAAACCGATGACGAAACGCCGATAGTTAATTCTACGAATTATCATCCGCGCGTTTCCGCGTCTGTATTGCGAAATAGGAGAATGCATTGCGATAAAAATTTTCTTTCAAGCTCTCGCTTTTACATTCACCGTGAAGTTCTAAGACTTCACGATAATAATGCTCTAAGTGCGACTTTCGAACGGCGTATCTAATGTTGTACATAGTTCGATTGTATTGCGAATTGCGGCGCGGAATAAATAAAATAAAATTCGATGAAAAGGTCAAAGAAAAAGCTCTTGCGTAAGCGCTACTCGCCTCTTTCATGTATTCCGCGGAAAGTGACCGAACGGTCATTTCCAATACGACGAAAGTGTTGCCGCGCCTAGTAGAACCAACGTATTCCGTTAGTCTAACAGTACACGCACATGCGAGTACGCAAATGCAAAATACTTGCGACATGACGCCAACCATGTCGCGACAACGTATCACTGCAGCGTTTTATGATGCAGAAGACTGATGAATATTCGACGTCATTTCCGCGCAAATGTTAACATCCAACAACTATAGGATGATATATAGGCTGTCTCAGAAGTATATTATTATCCCAAAAAAATTTTCGAGAAACTTCAACTTTTCCTGAATCAAAATTTGATTCGGTGTGTCATGTAAAGTTTATATGATATATAAAAATTTCGTTATTTAATTCCAAACCTGTTTAAAAATGAGAAATATTGATGCCTCGATAGTGACGCGAGATTATAAAAAAGTATTACGTCCTGGTTGGACACTCTGTATGCATTTCACTTTCTATCGAATTTCACGGCCGACTGGACGCATCATATATAGTCCAATGGACATTACAGTAAATTGCGATGGGCGGTTTCCATCATGCTGACATAGCAGCCGCTTCATTTGCATTATACAAGCTGTGCTATAGAAACTAGACACCAGAAGATAAATAAACTGAGAAGAATGACGATTATTTTAACATCAAGGCATCAATAATTTCGTAATTATTAAACATTAAAAATCAAATAAATCGTTTTAGCAAAAAAAATTGAATTTTAAATTCAGAAGGATTTAAAACTGGGAGATTCTTCGTTTAATATTTTATGTTTAGAAAAATCTAATAAAATCTAAATTTGTAAGTATATGAAAAATTAAAAAGATGTGACAAATATGACAATGATGGTTCTCCATTCGATCTTCGTCAAAGACGATTCTACAAGATCAGTAACTAGAAAGGAGCGCACACGCGATTCCGGGATATTCCTCTGAATATCAGATAGACGTAAAACGCAGTGTACGCTTGTACGAGCGCGCGATGCGCATAAAAATTTACGATGCCGCGATACTAGCACGCTACTGGCAAATTCAACATAAACGTCCGGGATGCCGTTGTCTCGAGACGCATGGTCGATTCGAAAGGCGGACCATGCGTTTAGCTTAGAATACATCGTTACTGCGACCGTTAACTCGGAGGATCGCGCTTGTCCACATACATTATCTCCTCGCGTCTCTTAACTAAAAATAAACTGCAACACTTACCTGGAAGTGCAGGATGATGGTCCATATCAGGCCCAGAGTGAGCTTCGGGTTACCGTCCACAATATCTTCCGCCCGGATGTTCACCAGCTTGATCTTCTTGTATCGTAGAAAGTCGAGGGCCATTTGCACATTTTGCAGCATGTGGAAACGCATTCGACCTCTCTCCCGCGGCTGAAAAGCGCGATCGGACCGTCATTAATTACGTTCTATCGAGGACAATTATCGTTTGCTTAGTTCAATTGTCTGTTTTAGAACTCGACTCAATAGAATTCAATGTACTTTTGTACTTCTCAGTAACCAAAGACATGTATATAAGTAATTCGAATTTATAAAACACTGTCAAAAAAATAAATTCGTGATGAAATTTAATAAATCAAACTAATCTTTGAAAAAATGTGATTTAACTTTAAACTCGAATATTCTTAAAATGTCTCTTTTTTTAAATAATGAAAATTAAATTTAGAAAGATTGTTCCGAGAGTTTTAAGAGAAGTGTGTACTCACAAGATGCTCGCCGGAGAGCACTTCCAATAGGGAGATGAGGTTGTGACCGTCGCGTAGATCCTCGAATAGATCGCCGACATGTCTGCTCGCCTGCAACAAATTCCAAAGTTCCAAGTTAATCGCCGTTTATGAAACGAATAGCACATCTAGCGAGAAGGAGAAAAAATATCAATACACGGAGAAGGAAAACCGGAAAGTTAAATGGAAGGACGCATAAGGATATATAGAATCTACCGGCAATGTACTCGTCTAAGCGGTTACCACAAATAGAAAATGAAAAATCGCAGGAATGTTGAGAATTGCACGTTGTGTGTATAATGCAAATAATGAAAGCGTATGTGTGAGTCGTGAATGTGTACAAGTATCATTGACAACAAAGTTCTATTCACGCATGACGCAGAATAGAGACATGCAACGTTCACAGATAAGCCAAATATCCGAAATCTTACAATTACGACATTATAAATCATGTTACAAAATGTTATAAAATGTTATAAAATCATGTTATAAAATCATGTTATAAAATTTGCCATAAAAGCAACAGATAATTAAAGATGAGACAGTAAAATTATCGAAACGTCTGAAATCGGTATTTCCTGATGTCAGACATTCGAATTGCGATTACGCGCGAAAGTAAACGCATGCAGATCTACAGACCGGTTTTTAAAATACACATTAAGCTCGACGCATTCGCTACCATATCGGTCGACCAACGATCAACGGTTGCAATGCGAGTACGTCATCTCGTGCAGGTGTTAGTCAGACGGTTAGCGCGTTAATAACACGAGAGAACAACGCGTTGTGTTGCATTCTAGCGAGAGGGAAGGGAGAGGGCTTCCTTCCTCGCGGGATCAAAAGCGCGACGCGAGCGCGATATATCGCGCTTTTGCGCGTTTTACATAATTTTTCAATTCGCAACATCGTGGCCCATACGAAAGCGGGATCTACCATGTAAACACAACGATAAATCATGCGTTCGTGTCATCGCGGCCGAGATAGTGAACGAAAATTATAAACTTACGGTGGGGGAACAGCATGGTTGGTTGTTCACAAGGACGCATACGTGTAGACACGTGTAAGTCTGAAAAAGATAGCGATGAGAACCGTCACCATGGGTTAGTTAAAGAGAGCTAAAGAGAGTCGCGCGAGCAGGAGCGAATGAATGATGAAATTAATGTTTTAGAACCCGAAGTGATAATTTTTAGCAATCTCCCAAGCAAAAGCGTGAAATGTTAAAAAGAACTCTCCTCCTATTAAAAGTTTCATTATTTTCTGTCAAAATGACGAGTATTTTTTGTCAAATTATATTCGTGATGACAATGGAAATATTTTAATCTGAAAATAGTACCAAACAAAATCAATATAATTGAATTTTTTATCAGAATTCGATGGATCTGCGTGGATCTGCTCCTGCACGCGAATGAATGTGCATTAAATGTTTTGTACAGCTACAAGTGAGTAAATGTCAAGCGATTGACAGAATAGCACGTGATCCGCCTTATGTGAGTGAAGCTGCGTATTTTTGAGACAATTTTTTTAATAACTGTTTATTTAAACTATCAAGAACTAAAGAACTAAAAAATAAAGCTAAAACTTTTAATAATTTATAAACTTCTACGAGATGACACGCCAGCTTCACGCACATATATCCACCTTCTATCTACATTTCGTAACCGTGACTAATTGCAATAAGTCATGTCTACACGTCTCAAAAGATGATTTCGACGCGTTCCAGTTTCACGACATTGTGACATTCGTTTCTTTATATCGCGATTGTGAAGAAGATTAATCGCAGTTTTATCACATCGATGATTATAAATGCTGTGAAATCTACAAATATTGACGCAATTCAACCACGAATGTCGCAATGCGTGCACCATATACCATCAAAATGGCAATCAAACGGAAATTTTAAAATCCCCCCAAAAAGCTGGTTGACCCTACAAATTATATACAAACACAGATTTTTTAAGTTTAAAAAGTAAAAATTTTATATCACTTATTTAAATGTTTGATCATCATATAACGTATAAGTTTAAGTATTATATAAGATATAAATTCAATTTTTTTTATTTGAAAAAGAAACATATAATTTAATTTGAAACTTTTGACTATAAATCAGTTTTATTAATTGCAGTGAAATTAAGCAAAGTAATTCTGAACGTAGTTCGCAAATATTTCCTATGCGTACTAAAAACTATTTTGTTAATAATAATTACGTAATAATTACATTGTTGTAATTTGCAAATTGTTCCTATTAAAACGTGTAATAGAACATATGTAGTTTTCCAACCGTTCACCAACTGTTGGCAAACTCAATTTACTCAGAGATAATAAACAACTGATTCCGGCAGTTTTAAAGCTCTATAACTCGAAACGGAAGTATTTCCGGAGTGGAGATCCATACAAACTTCTTTCGTCTTAAGAACCAATAAAACATGCTAACATTTGCCAGACATATTAGAGGAGAGAGAATCGTTCCATATAAAGTCCACAATATATAACAGAGATTTATATTCATTATTTATATTCATTATATACTCATTATTTATATATATTCATTATTCATATTCATTTTCTATATTCATTATATTTACTGTTATATTCATTATTCACATTTATTGTGCGTTTAAAGATGTATGGAATATACGAAGAGAATTATTGTAGTCACTATTCTTGTGCATGTAAAATATCTTCCAACGCTAAAATTAACTCTCATAAATTGACGTTCAATTGCCTTAGACAATGTGATTGACTGGAAATTTCACGACTAGTCGCTTCGAGCGGGCAAAAATTCGAAATCCTCGCATGTTGAAGTCACGAGTGAAGGGTCGGGCATGTAAAGGGCGAGAACATTACCGTCGGAAGATCTTGTTCTGTCGCGTGACACGACTCGACAATTCCTGACGTGCCGTTTTGGCACGAATGCCACTTTGTCATAAAGGCATTAGAGACACGAAAGAATAAAGAGTAACAGATGGGACACGTAACGGTATATGGCGAATGCTTTCACGACAGTAACGAAAGTAATTATTCTAATCCAACTGCGAACTACGTTCATAATTTTATGTGTGTGTTAAGAACAGTCTTTAGAGGAAATGTGCGCGAATTGCGGTTAACAACCGCATCTAAAAAGTGACACATTATCGTCATGATTATTGCGTTATATTTCCTTATTACTCCAGATTTGTAGTTTGTATTATAATTAGAACAATTGAAATAATAATTTAGTCGTTTGGATATATTGCTTATTCTTAAATCATATCTTCAATCAAATATAATGTTTCAATCAAATATAATGAATGCTCAAGTCCACAATCATGGACTTGAATGTATGAATGCATCGTATCGATACGTATTTTCACTCTCGTACGTCATAAAAGGAGTAATCATGATACATACCTTGACGTATTTCCAATGCTGCAGAAAACAAAAAACGCAACAAATCGATGTAAATGCGATAACAATTTACATATAATTAGGCCAATCGCGTGGGAGAGCACGCTTACGTTGAATACAGCGATTCATTCTTGGTCTTATCGTTATACGTTGACCGTAACATGTCATTATTATAATTATTATTATGATAAACGTTGCGTTGATCACGCAACTTAAAGTAACGCCATTCTCAGATGCGTTTTACGCGGATGTAAATGTTCCTCGAGGGACCAACGAAAAACAGCTTTCATCCTTACGCAACATTTGGGTTATGTTCATTACTCCGTCCTCGGTTCGCGCAGATCGTCCACTTCCTGTATCCGTGATTCCGCGAACGTAATATACACAAGGTCTTACAAAATATGAAGCTCGAAATTGCTATCTACGAAGAGCGATTCGCATAATTTGTTATCTATCGACTAGTTGGAATATAGAATTTTCGAAAAAACACGCTGCTTAAAGTTATGTTCCAAGAGGAAGTAGCTCCCGTAATATCAATTTTTCGGAAGATATATCACGTATTAAAAAAAAGATACAAGAGAGAAACAGATCTTTTTTATGAAATTCACTAACAAGCAGTTATTAGATAAAGGTATGTATTATTAATTGTTTATTAAATGTATTATATTAATTGTATTGCCTTCATCCTCTTATACTTATTCATTAACTAAACTTTTATGAAATAATATGATGTATTTAATTGTGACAACAAGAGAGAGAAATCTTCAACTTAAAAGATACCATTATTCCTCTTGAACAACGCGATGAACAGATATAAAAACAGATACGAAAAAGCCGAAAAATGTAGGGTGTGTTCGTCGCATTGTGATTACGTAAGCGCCGCATGTCGTGCCGTAGATCAAAGGCGCATCCGCCGGGGAGAGCGACCGCTGAAAACAGCTGTAAAAGGCTCTTCTCTCTCCCCCTTCAACGTTCCTTTCCCTGCGGGCTCGCTCGACCGACCCCCCCGATAACCGGCGCCCCGAACGAACGTTACCTATCTACCTACCTCACCTGCCCTACAGCCCTCCCTCTCCCCCTCTTCCATCGGGGCGGGAGAGACGGTAAATCGGGAATGGCACTCTCGAAGAGGGTTTCCGAATAAGGTCAGGCTCGCAAGACCAAACGTGGGCGCGCGAAACCGACCGAACGACCGTGGGTCGATGCCGGCAACCGGTATTTGCGCGACACGTAAATATATCGAATATCGTCATTGTTTTTATGGTACCCCCTGAGTGGTGGAATTAGCCATTTCGAGGGCTTTTGTGGGTACCGTTCGATTCTATTCGCCAAACGGAATGTCCCGAAACCAACGACATCCTTAAACTTAACCATGGATTCTTTAGCCAATTTAAAATCGATTTTTCCACCAACGGTGTCAATCAGCGATTGAAAATAAATTGTCAATGAGTAAGTTGTCAGAGAGGTCCTTCGGTGGACCGGATTTGTTCATCGCGAAGGCGAGGCTTGAACAAACAATTGGCGAACGCAAAAAAAAGTTCGCAACACCTTGACCCTGTAATCATATTCGTTGCACTGAGAAAAAGAGAGGCCACCCGATCGCTCGTATCAACAATAGAACGTTATGTCGCGTTATAAAGGTGCACGTGATACACGAGTTTCCGAGGAAGGCCGCGATCATTAAAACGCCATTCACACGAGTCGCGCTTGACACTTCGCAGATGTTATACTCGGTTCAGAATACATTCGTGCTTATCGTAAGCTGACTTTTCTCTTTGTTATCTCCCTCGATTGCCGATTTTCGTCGAGAGGAGCTCGACACCAAATTAACCCCAAAAAATCCACAAAAGGCGATTTATTAAATTTCAAAGACGAGCAAAATATCACACACAAATACAGCAGCACTTTATGCTGTCAAATGTCTCTTTTTCTCTCACAAATTTATATTTCGCATTTGGTCTACATTACTCTCAGCATCCGGCGATAAAGCGCATTTCATCGGTGCGCTTGCTGCGAATCGCATCCGCTATAATCCCGCTTTATCGCGGAAAAAAGCATGCGGCGAGAGTGAGACGAGGAATGAGAAACGGAGCGGGAAACGGCACGACAGAACGATGCCAGCTTACGATAATTATACGTCGACGGGACAACTCCACCCGTATACGGCTGTGATTCGCGAACCATTCCCGGCGCCGCCAATTCCCGGTCTGCCTCGCGGCAGACTCGACTCAACTCAACTCGACTCGACTCGGTTCGACTCCGCCGTGATGGATGAATCATTGTCCGTATTAAATCCTGACTGACATACGCGCGGTGCATACTGCCGAACCGAGGCAGATACGATTCCTCCGTGTCGTGAATTTTCTCCCGCTCTCTCGAGTGTAATTGACGAGTTAATTAAACATTTATGTTTGCATGTTGTAGATTAATATGCAAACGACTTCATCTGGATTGTAGATTTCGCGGCGAATATGTGCAAATGTATGTCATTAACATATCTTCTTGATATGAGATTGAACACTATTTTTTTTTAATCTGTTCAATATTGAACGTCTTGATTTAAAAATTCGAAAGGTTTAATACTTTTTCGATATATCAACTGCAATTCATTTATTTTCTATTTGTAATGTAAAAAGCGACAATAATTGTGATATATCTTGAATGATCTCGCGATTAGTATCGTATTATTTCGCTTACACATCAAGGGCCGAAAATAATAAGTTCTCTTAAAACTTATCTCAAGAATTTATCTGATAAAGTGCCCTCCATATTATTGAATCTTATCAACAAAATGCACAAAGCGGCAATTGATGTGATTTCTAAAATCTTTATCATCTATCAACTTCACATCTATCTTATCTTTGCAATATAAATATATCGATCTAAAAATATTTTAGCAAGAATTTTACATTTAGCAATGACTCACAAATACGACTGACGTGCTGCGAAATTACGAGATATAATATATATTTCGTATTTTATTGTCGCTCCGAGTAGATAATTCTCTCAGTATATAAAAGCGCGAATGTTAATATTTCTCAGCACTGATCGTGATATGCAAATATTCGCCACAAAATCGTGACTGCAATAGCTGTCAAATGCAAGCGTGCACGACGCACTCTCTTATGGCGGAGAATCCAGTCGTAGCTCGCGGTTATTCACGTTCAACCCTCACGTTCGACGTTCTCAAAGACGTGCAACGCGGAGCAACAGACGGAACAGTACAGAACAGACGGTGGTCCCTTATCGAGGAACGTTTGGCCGCGTTCTTATCACGAATATACGATGCAGCGTCCGCAACAGATTTGATCAGATAGCGAAGATCAAAGCTCACCGGTATCTCTACTATCCGCGCGCGATCGGTATCTGATTCTTGCCGACAAAAACCATTATATCTATCTTAGATATAATCCTTATCAAGTCAATAGAACGCTCGGGATCGCGGTATCTTAGTCCGCGAAAATGTCAAAGCGACAGAAATTCATCCATATTTATAGATAACATTTTTCTGACGCGTGTGGAATAGGTCGGCGAAAATTTTGATTAAACAAACACGTATCATCGATTTGTCGCTCGATATTTTTCTTGATCGCGCTCTGTCTTTTGCTCGGTCCGCTGCCTTCTATAGTCGTATCTCCTCCTCTCGACCAGGTACTTTCGACCCACGTGTGTGCCACATACGCAACACGGGGGCCGCAATATCGGGACCGTCGTTGCGTAACGAGAGTTTACTTATTTTTACGCGGCGATTCGCGCGCACGCGAGACGCCTACTTGTGCAAAGGCGACGAATGCGAGAAAAGGCGCGACGTCGTCCCTTTCGAAAGTCGGGAACAAAACGGGGAACGTCGGGGGCCTTCGTATCGTATCGCGGAACAACAAACTCGTGTCGTCGTTTCATTGCATGCGAAATGCAAAGCTCGTTTATGTGTGTGCTCGCGCTACTCTACGCGTTTCCTACTTCCAACGGTGACTTTGGCACTTTCGCCGCGGCGATTGTTTGTCCACGGATCGTTTCGATTTGACGGCGCATTCACTGGTCTTACGCCGCTCTCTTTCGCTTAGCCCGACGATTTGTTTTTTTTATGCTCTTTGAAAGTGTCTATCGACGTATAAATTTCTCTTTCTCCGATTGAATAAAAATAATTTGAACGAGAATAAATTTTCTCTCGTATATCTCTCTCGTGTCACAGTTAACACGGATCGTAAATCCTTTCGTGAGGACGATTTATTACTTGGTGTGCGAAATGACAATCCGCCTACGTGAGTAATTTCGTCACATAGTTTATACGCGTGTAGGACAAAGAGTCCGCAAATGGATGAAGCGAGCCATTATGCGTCATCACGCACAAATTTGAGATTTGTTTGCCGAAAGACGAGAACTCTACGTAAAAAAAAAAAAAGAACTTGAAGTTATAACGATAAGACCAAGGTAGAGGCCACGCCTAATAATTCCACGGATGAGCCTGACGTGTAACATACGCTAATAATTCAAGTTTTCAGCAGCTATACAAGGTGTCAAAACCATATTTCTTTCAATTACGGATTCTAAAAAAAATATGATTGATTCGAGCACCAATGTACATATATTCAAAGTATATGTAATTAAATCTCCCTTATTTATCAAAGTAAATACTTATACATATAAAGTAAACTATTGGAATTGAAACTTTTATGATATGCAATTTATCATTTTTTGAAAATAATTATAATTTGTCCCAGGCTCGTCCATTTAATATAATGTTACTTCAAAACACAATATACTTCGTAATGCCATCGGACTAATTAAATGATGGCGTGAGCAAGACTTGCGTGAATTATTCGCAAAACACCGCAAGTAATAAAACAAGTAGGGTAATTTATTCACCTTCGAGAAGCAGTCTCACCTTTTTCAAATGCTTGTTCACCCATTTCGTGAAGGTCTTCTTCTGTATAGCATCTCGTTCGTCTGCAAACACATGAAAAAAATTACCAGAAACGTGGAATGGTCTCTTCCTCCAGTGGCTGTTTTGCGTTATAACAATAATAATAATAATAATGTTAGGTAATAATACAACGCATTGCACTTGTATTCATAATAGTAAATGTAAATAGTATCGCTTGTAATATTACCAACGATTCATGTCAATTCGCATCACTATAATCGATACTACAATTATGTCACAAGCGCAGCCTTGTTCGATGTTATACTGCGAATGTAGAATGCATGTCCTATAGATATCATGCATATATATTTTAGATACATGCCACGTGTCTATCAATAGCTCGTCATCAACAGCTACGATATAGATTACTGTGAAAATTGAATTTCGCAATTCGTCACATTGATATAGGTACAGCTATTATCGCGTCGATGTGACGTTTTGCTCGGTTCTCCAGAATGACAGTGAGAACGTCGTGGCGCAATGCCACCTGGAAATGGGCCCTTTAAGGATGGTCGAGGTCAGTATAACGAAACCAAAGTCGCAAGCAACCAGATCGGGTCACGTCAGATGAGGGTCAAGCAGGTAGACTGGTAGGCAAGCGAGCGAACCGACAGAAGGTCGGCCGGCTTGGCAAGCTGCTCGATCGGTTTAGCATGCGAGGCACAAAAATCCGGACAATGGGTCGTACGATAATAAAAGCGAAGCCTACTTTAGACGGTCTTTAAAAGTCCGGAGTAGAATCCTAAAGACTATCTATTTAAATTTTTGTGTCGGACAGACACAATTGATGAACAAAATTTGGATGCATGAAATGTTCTGTTATGTGGTGTCGATTGAATATTGTTAGATTCTGAAATCATCATTCAAGATTTTTCGTTTTATCGTCGATATGACGCAACGATTGAAATTGCAAGAAACGTCAAATCGAGCGCATATATGTGTAAGTCCTTCATTTTTTTACGAAATAATTATTACATTCTTGTAGCGTAATCGCGGTAACTAAAAAAAAAAAATGAATAATAAATAATCAACACAGACATCTCCGAAATCAATTACGACACGAATGATATATTTGATGATCAACTCGAGATGTCGAAACATGTATGGACCGCAGCAACACTAACTTTTGATTTTCGAATAGTAAAAATACGTTACATAATTATCACAGATTTTTATTTCGTTGTGATATAGCGTGTATTGCGTGGAATTAATTGAAATTAAATTAATGTACATATCATTCGTCTCAACGATTAATTGCGAAGAATTGGCGTGGAGATTTATCGGATCCGTGATTCAATTTAACTATGATTTATAGCGCGTACTCTTGACACTTCATCATCGTATCCCGTGAAAAGTTAACGCCACTCGAGCGACGGTATCATCGACCGGGTATGTTTAAACCCGGTCGACAAGCCGACGCAAGTGTCAGCCTAATGCCGCCAGACGATACAAAATAAGAGGTAAGGCGAGAGGTGCACTCTCTCTTGGAAACACTTCTAGATTTAGAAATATCTCGAGTGGCCTGCTCTGTGAACGATCACATTTCCCGAGTGCGCCTGTCGCTCTCACTGTGAGAGAATCGCGATCAAATATTTTAATGGACGCGCACGACGCGTTCAACGACTGCTACACGTTACTCAACACGCAGCGCGGTAACGTTAACGCGAAATAAAATATAAATATGGTCAAAAGTAATAATCATCTGAGAGAAATATGTCTAACAAAACGTTATCCCTACTATAGTTTTGCAACTAGATGGTTTATATTAGCTGCTACATTATATAAATTTATTAATAGGAAATAGCTCTAATTTCAAACACATTTTTTTCAGAATGGTGATCATTCAAATGATGTAGATTATGATCTTGCGTGACAAGTATATGCCGGAAACTTTATTTAGTGCGGAAAGAGTTTATTAATGTCTTATATGCACGCACCCGCGCCTGGTTTAGCGAACTTTGCGGCTTAGCTTACGCTAAATCACATATTCCATTTTCTGCGAACCGAACATTTGTTCTTCGTAGATTATCTCACTTCGTTGCTGGGTCCAAGTTTGGCCCAGTTTTAACACTTTGCCAATAATACTGCATCGAATAACGTGGCTTAATCAACAATATACAAGATATCCTGTAAATCGCGACTTTATTTTGCTCTAACGAAATTCAAGGTCGATTTTTCTCGAATTTAAAGCCTGCGTAGAGAAATTTACTTAATCGTAATTCTTCTAATAGAAGAAAGTGGAACATGTGACTATATGCTCTATTTATTTGTTAATCATACTATACTTTTATTATTCTCGTACCTACTAATAAAATATGAAACAATTATGTATATCGATCAAGCAAAATATGAAGATTAACATCTTATTTAAATTCTCTAATAAAAAATAAAAATATAGAAACTCTCTATCTCTCTTTTTATGTATAATCAGCAATGTTATTTCTCCCGTATTGAATTTATTTCCGGCGTGTGCTATACATGTACTCGAATAATCTTTTTAACATTTTAAGCTTAATTGGCATAGTTAAAGAGAGCATTGATTGAGAGACGGTTTAATCTGTTATGTCTCGCGGAAGAAATTCCAGCGCAATCAGTATTGACGTTAATGAGAGTAAACAAAGTTACGGTCAATTCAACCGGTTGATATCTTGAATGTTACTGAGAGAGTTAGAATCTAAATTCGCCGACGATGGCTTTCGATCTCTATCAATCATGCCATAGCGACCTAGTACCGATCACGAGGAGCTAACGTAATTTCGGAGAATCCAATTCTCTCAATGCCACAACTAGGACGGAGATAGCTTTGCGTGAATTGTCAGTCATTAATTGGCACGATTCTAATGGCTAGTTTTCGCCAATCTACGTCTACAGACAATCAGATTTTACGATCAAATCTAAGGATTTGATTGACTGACGAAAAATTACAACATGAGATTAAATAGATGTTTTAGAATTAAAATTATTCATATTAATAGATAATAGATTATACATTTCTAAAATCTCCCATATGGTAAACAGACATATAATTAATAATCCTCAATTATATTCACATTTGAATTATATAATTACAAATGTTAATAAAATATATTTTTTAGTAAATATTTTTTCACAATAAAAATAAATATACATTTAGTATTTATTTTGTCTTTTAATTATTTCTATATAAAAAGACGTAAACGCATCGGCAGAAAAAGAGAACTATGAACTAATCCCGAAGAAATGCGCTCGCACGCATGCTTTCTTCAGTAAAGTCCTTGTTAGCGGATACGGATGCTGGAATGTGGAAGCTCTGATGATAACGGTAACTGACGTTACAGGAGCTAAAGATAAACATCAATGAACGTATTCATCAGTATTTATTCTTTTCGGAAATTCTTGACAGCAATTTACGCGATACCCTTTCGGCATTTAGGCTACCACGAGATAATATGGTACTTCTATCAAATATTCTGTGAATCCAAGGAGATCATTCAGAATACTCGAATGAAAAATTTTATTATATATATAGGTACAATTATATCCTGATGTTAATCAAAATACACCTTTAATGAAAAAAAAAAGCATTTTGTAAAACTAATTTTTTACTTTTTAATCAAAAGAACTTTCAACTGTTAAAGTACTGTTGTGTTTTAATTAATTTCTGAACGTTCTCAATTACTTTCTCAGTTATACTTTTATTTATCATAATATTATTAATCTCTTTTGGCCGCACTTTTGTTATCCAAGAGAGGATTTACGTGTCATTTCATTTGTATGCGCGCAATATTCAAACATTCATCGAGCGAACTCTTCGTTGGAAGATACCTTTAACTTTAAAGAAACTATGAAAGGGAACTACCTCGCGCAAAATGCCATGATTGACATCTTTGGTTCGTATATCATGTATTCGCGAGCAACGACGCGCGCGTGCATTTTACGCTTCCGTTATTAATTGCTTCGCTCAGTTCGTCGGCGCGCTCGTGCAAAGAGGAGATCGTAACGCGCGGATGAGAGTCTCTCGATTTCATAATACGCGTCCTTCGCATCGTCGGCTCCGTCAAAAGAAGAGGCTGAGTCGGGCGCGCGCGCGCGATACGATAACGATACGATACGATACGAAGGCAACAACATCGTCCGGCGATAACGACATAACGGCGGCGTCACGAAACGAATTACTCTCAACCGGACACGAGATGCCGGATAATTACGATAAATTAGCGATCAATCTCAATGTAACAGCGAACGATACGGCGCTGACGTCATTCGTACACGAGCCTTCCGGCCGTTTACTTTTGCGCTAAGTGAAAAGCCAACGTTGGGCGTATACGAATCGTTATACGCAATCCGAGTGGGCAGAGATTATGAAAAGTGACGGCTATTGTTTATTGTTTGTCCACCTGGCACGCTTGTAAAATAGTGGGCTGCGATAGTCCGCGCAGAGGAAACACCGGATTCCGGCAACTTTACGAATGATATACGTCGAATTCCGAAAATTTTTTTCACATATAGATAGGATAGAGACAAAGCAATGTCGAGATGCACCGGTTAAATATTGTATAGGCAAACGATAAAAGAGAACCGCGCTATCTTTCGCTTATCTGTCTACTTATGTTATGTATACAGTGACACGGTTTAGATATTCTCTGCCACTCTCTTTGAATATGTATATATTCGTCGCTGCTAAAAAGACAAGGCGAAGAAAGCGACACTCGTAACTCAAACATTTATCAAACAAACGTCCCGAAAGCATTACTCGACGGATCTTCTGGCGCCTCTCGCGTGTTACAAGCATCGTTGGAACAATTTATCGCAAAGTTAATAAAAACACTGTGTGAGTAAATTTGCAATCTACAAACTGCAAGCAAACGCACTACATATTTAGAGACATACAGTACAGTTGAAAATATTTATATATTATAAACACCGTAAATAATCCGTAATTAAATTCTTCAATTAACGAAACGTTACAAATAACTCATAATATCAGTTCAGAAAAACATATTCTACACTATTTATACGGATTTGATTAACACTCATTAACATTATTTTATAATATATTTCATCTTTTTTTTATATTTCTTGTATCATAAATATTAATTTCAATATAGCCATAAATTTTATAGAGCTACCATAATTATAAATACCGCTTTAAGTATCTATTTTTAAACCGGGTAAAAATGTTGAAATTAGCATGTTGCGAAGGACATCCGCGTGTTTAGAATAAAATTTGCAATGAATAACTCCCGAAGACATTTATTTCGCACGAAAAGGATAGAGATCGTCTCTCGCGGATTTATATAAAAAAATAGCAGGTAGTTAGACAATTCAGATAGCACAAAATACTTGTTTACCTATCGAAATAAGAAAATGCGAAGGGGGGAAAATGGTAAAAATTCTGACGCACACAAAAAGGGAAAAAATAAATTCACAGAAGGGGAAAAAATGAAAAAGGGGGGAAAAAAACTGGGGTGAGCTTCTCACGAAAAATCTTCCAGCATCCGCACATGCCAACTGTTCATCTCCTCTTTTCCACCTACCGTGCGCCTCAATGAACATCGCCCAGCAGCCCCAGAAAGCCTGGGTGTTGCCGGCGCGGTGTTCCCCGACCACGTCATTGCATCCCGGACTTTCCTCCGGGAATCCGTTCGCATTCTGACCTTTGAACTTGGAGAGCGACTCCTCGTAACCGTGTTGAGAGCGCTGCTCGCGCTGATGCTCGGCGACGGTGTCGGCCGGATCGAAGCCGAGCCGCTCCTTGTAGTATGCCTGGGTCGACATCCTGTCCTTCTCCGGGCCCCGGGCCGTCCCAGCGAAGTAGAGGGTACAGGTTTCAACGTTCATGCCCGGCTGCGCGAACTATCATGACACCTATTCACGGCACGAATCCGGCACACTCTGTTCTCCCCGCCGCACCGATGAGGGTCGGCGATAGCTCGACAAATTCGACTTCGTGCGAATTCTCGAGTCGATTATTCGCGTCTAAATCGCGTTCACCGTTCGAGATTTTATCTGTTTGTAAAAATCGCACTTTGAGATACTTTTCTGATTCACTGTTCGTTTGGCTCGTATAATAAATCGTGCGAGTATATTTTTTTCTTACATTTTCGCAAGTTTGTCGTTTCTCTCTCTCTCTCTTCTTTTCTCGAGATCCACCCTCGAGTCGGAGGAGCTTTTAATTTTCGAGTCGATCGTTCGTTGAATAATTTCTCGTTTCTTGCCGGTTGTCAGAGTGTTTAGAATGCTCGATGCACGAGTCTCGGGATGACCGCCGATTATCTCTGTCGCTGTTTACACGACGTGCACCAGGTTCGACTGGAACGCGATCGAATTCTCAAACCGTCTCGTCGATCGTTCGGAGAATCGGCCAAGGATTCTCTTACCTTCGGATTCCAACCTGCCGCGCGGTATGCAAATGCGAGCGTCGCTTTATATCTACCCGACCTCGTGTACGGTATGGCACTTTGTGAATCGAAAACTCCCGGCTCGTCGCGTGTACTCTTGTCAGTGACAACACGAAGATGGAAAACCTGTGCAACGATAATGCACAATGTGCGAATAAGATGTTCAAGAGTTACTTAAGGGAAATTTGTAGAAATAAATGACTTTACGGAGAGAGCCCTCGACAATTTTAGCATAAAAAAATCTCATTACTGAAAAAAAAGTCACGTCAATCTAAAAAGTATATTATTAATAATTTTTCGATATTCTATCACGAGCTTACATTTATTACGCGCAAGGTAACTTCTTTATGCTAGCCACAAACCGAATCCGCGCAAAAAATGCAGGAAATTGTAGAAAAGCAATGGAAACAAAGAGAAATGGAGCGACGTAGGAGTGGAAGGGATGATTAATCGATATATCCGTGTTAGATTAGAATTCAACGGCCTTGATGCACGCCTAAGAAACTCGGAAAGTCGATCATGGTTACACCCGACCATTAGATACCATTATCCTACGTGTATCCATCAAATTGGTAATCGATCACCCAGCATATTAAGCTAAAGACCAATATGGGAATAACCTAATTGCAACAATGACGATAAAACGTAACGCGATTAAGTATAATTAATTTATGATTCATCTAAATCCAATATCTCGCAATCTCACTTATCCGCTTAAGCTCTGATGGCAAATTCTAGTTGTATTATTTTACATAAAACCGAAGGAATAAATCAGAATTTATAAGTAAGAAAAATAATAACGACAGATTTGATGAAAAGCGAGAAAAACACTGTATTGTTTAAGTTGCTCATTTCTGATTGAAGTGCCCGATTTTTGTCACTTTTATTAAACTGTTGGATAAAATAATCCGGCAGAGAGAGAGATAATCGCTTCTTCCTCTACTAGATAGCACTAAAAATGCCGATGGCATCAAACCTACAACCAAGGAACCTACCGGCCGCGACACACAGCGAAATCGGACGGACGGATCGAGCGACCTTTTCAAACTGACGATTCGCGAGGCGCGTGGAGACTGAGCGCCGACGCACGCGCCTGGCATCGGCGGAGGCTTAAGAGGACGATGGAAGCGCGCCTAACCGCGAGATCGAACTCTCCGCATATGGTAAACGGAGAATGGGTACGTGGGTGCCCCTGCGTGTCGTGGTCGTTGCGTATCGGAAAGGGTCCGTCATGGACCAATTCGCCGATGTCGCGGAGGCTGACTAGACGCACTTAACTACGCGTCGCCATACTTCGCGCTCTCTCTTTCCCTATCGAAATAAAATTTAAAAAAAAGCAAAAGAGAGCGAAAAAAACAAGAGCTTAGTATCTCTTAATTTTTCCTCCGAAGCGATAGAGACGGTGCGCGGAATACGAAAAGTGCGTACATCGTCGCACTTGTATGACATGCATACAAGATCAGCTCGATGGCGCGCGCGGTCGGTCGATCACTGCACTTGCGCTGCAAGTCGTGGATACATGTCGCCGCGTGCAATCGAACCACGTATATTTACACACCGCAGGAGAGCCGGTCGTCTCCTCTCGCTTCTTGTCCCTGCACGAAATTAGAAACGGAAAGAAAACAGAATGACGGCGGACGCCACGCGGTTAGATGAGGTCATTCTACACGCGGTTGTGTTACGCGTCGCGCAGAAATACCGACTCCGCCAAAAATCTCATCGGTTGAATATCGAATATAAAAAAAAAAAAAACAAAAATCAAATCTTTGGAAACTCGATGGGAAACCACTTATCATTTTTGCAAATGCGAATTGAGATTTGAATGTCGAATTCATCTCTCACTTCTGAATTCTCTGAAAGTCTAACGATATTCTTCGTGTGTTCCGAATTTAATTTAAACTAAACTCTCGAAGCGAGGAGAATGCATCTTTCGCCGCTCGTTGACCCGTGGACTTTAATTGATCCCGTGAACGCGACGGGACACGCCTAATGGACGAGCCCTTGTTAATTCATTAAACGCCGAATGGCCGTACCAGCGACGACGACGGCTGTTAATGTCGCTGGGTGCTGAATCATGCGTTCTGAGAAAACTCGCTCTCTCGCATCCTCGTCTGCCTTATATGAGCATAGCCTGCTTGCAGAGCGCACGTCATACACCGCGAGCGTATAAAGGTATGCCGAAAACGCGGATGCATAAAGGCCATAAAAAAATCCGTTAATATAAGAAGCACACCGAGAAAAAACTCCGTCTAAAGTCGGGTCCGGCAAAAGAGCACGAACAATCACAAACCAATATCAATAAATGAACGTTAAATTAAAAAGAATTAAATTAAAGGATTAAAAAGATTTAAATTAAATTTTTAATTTGTTTTTAGATAATCTTTTATATAAAATTCTGTATAAAATAAATTTTTCATCAAATTATTAATTAAACAACGCTTCCAACTGATATTTGCTGATACTTGTTCGTGATTGTATTCGAATGTTTATTTGATCTCTATTTAAAGGGGCACGCATCAATATATCTCCAATGTATCTTACGTCGCGTGTATAGCGTAAATATAACCGCGGGATATTAACGAGCAACAAACCCGTTAAATGACTGAGCGAAACCGCAACGACATTACAACGGAATATTGGAATAGCTAGAGATAGCATCTCTCTCTCTCTCCACATATTCGATATTTGATTCTCTACAAGCGAAAGTTCGAACGCAACATTAACAGATCCGCGAATAAATATCGCAAGGGATATATACTAGAAATTATTTTCGGTTTTATCAAAATCCTCCGAAAGATCCGCAAGATCAAGTGGGAGCCGGCGAAAGAGAGACACGCGCGCTCGTATCGCGAGCATAACGCGGGCTTTACGGAGGCCGGCTCGGCGGCATTCTTGCGCCAAGTCGCATAACGGGTCCACATAATCGATCTCGGCCCACTACTACTCCCGGGGTCCTGCGAGGTGGGCTCCCGCGATCAACCTTGAAGGGGACCTCCTCTCTGAGGCCCGCCGCGGTTAATCGAGTCACGCGTCCCGCGTGGATTACAAAAAGTACGTGTGCTACACGCGTACTATCGTGCGACGTTTGATCCCGTATTATATTTTCTCCGTACGTGTGACTCGCAAACACTCTCGTGTATTTTTCGTCATAGCACGTCGTAGATCGTTCGACCGTGGTTACCCCCTCGGAAAGGGCGTTGGCTACTAATACAAATTATGCACGATAGGTGAGAGACAAGCGACGAGAGGACGATTAAGGTAATGAGAAATCGAGGATCGATTTCAAAGCAAGGTAGGCGGAAGAGTGTCAGAGAATAAACACATCGCTTCCTGAAGCGACATATAGAGGACTTTTACGATGAAATGTGAATAAAATTCCATTATTATCATGTATACATAGATATAAAAGAAACGTTTTTTCTCGCTTAATTGCAAATTGACTTAAATTCTCATTTCAATCCAAGAATTAGTCTTAATAAGAAGAATGCAGACGGAATGAAGGGAGGACCTTCGATCGGTCCTTAAAAGGCTGTAAGAGCCGCGAGCTACGTGGGTTAGCGCGAGATAACGATACGAGAGTGTTCGCACGGATGTCGCGAGCTCTTACCGAGAGCAGGTTGCGAGTTTCCGCGCGCCGGCGGAGGCGTAATTTACGTGGATACGAACATGCACCTTGTTCGATTACAATGCAATCGCCGCCAACGTTAAACAGCATGGGTAGACGGACTCACGTTTATTCTTACCCCAAGCTACTGGCAGACACAAGCGTGTACAAATAAAAGGTGACTGTAAAGTATGAGTCAACGGTCTATCGATAATATTGATAATATAATATTGAGATATATAATAAAAAAAAATATATGGCGCTATAAATAAAAATTAATATCTTTTTACATATTTATAGGCATATATTATATCTTTATTTTTCGAGCATAAAAATAAATTCCATTCTTGACTCATATTTTTGTATCTACCTCAACTTGCATTATCGGCGAGATTCCTTATAGAGTCGCTTTCACTGCCAAAACTGACGAGATTTTTATCTCATAATGAAAAGTGAATTCTACCTGCTGCCGCTACCAAGAATGGAAAACTCGTTTAGACCGGCCGAATTTAGTTTCGAGAGAAAGGGACCGGTTCGCGTGTATATTATTCGGGCCCGAAAAAGAACGGGCCCCACCTGTATTTGCCTAGACGAGTCCGCCCACAATCGAATCGCACCTCTCGAAATGTTTAACCACGATTCGATTCGCGAATTCGTCTCGACAAATTAACCGTATAAGGACATTTATGTAGTCGTTGCGAACGTCTTTGAGCGATGTTGTTCTTCCACTAGAGTATCATTTACAAGGGGACGATGAGTTCACGTTCGTAGCAAAGGGGAGCCGAGAAAACAACCGAGAATGATTTAATCTCGTCGAACACAATCGCTCACAAGAGTCATTTGTGATAATTTGCATTCGACTTAAAGCGTCGCGGCGCGATGAAAAAGTGATTTGGTTGTAGGTAGAATAACAAGTAGAAAGGAAAAGCGAATCGCTCAAAATACCGACGAAAGAGAATGCGGTTTAGCGATGAGTAATTCCATTACAAAAGATGAATAATACTGATAATAATACAGCAAACGATTTCCATATAAGGTCCTATGCCATATGTGTGTATTAAGATTCGAACGAATTTAAAGAAACAGCTACTTTTTATGAAAATAAATATGATCGAAATAAATTGATAATTATTTTTAAATATTTTTTCGTGCAAAAATGTATTACTGATCAATTTTATTTTAGCCTTTCTCTTACTGTTAAACGTGAAACAAACAATTTATGTCTCCGATTAATGTGTTACATATCGTTGTCAAATTAATTAATTATTTTTTATTACGTCAAGTATCTTAAGTAATAATTGAACCGCGCAAATCAAGGTTTTATTGATATACTCTGAGTTTCGTGTCGAGTAAATTTCCTGCGTGAATTAACGGCAATTAATCCCCCGAGCAGCGCCAATTCGAGTAAAAGTTTCGCGATCTAACCAAATTAAGAAGTCGTGACGACGCATGTGTGTGAGTATAAACGCGCATTAAATGTACTTCTCGTGCTGTCTCGACCAGTTTTGTCGTGCGGCTTGAGACTCGCAGTTCCACGCTCTCTCGGCATCTATTACATAATCGGTGTTCGATAAAAACTACTTTCTTCTGTCATCCGCTACCTTTTCTTAATACAATAGTTTGTCTCGTCGGTGTTGGGAAAACTCTAAAACAGCACGGCGCGTCCCTTGAACTAAAGTGACGAAAACAAAAAGAGAGCACCGCATATATTTAAAATTTTTCCGACGATGACTAAGTATTCCTCTCATGTTATCTCATGTTATATGAGCATCGCTCATTTGTGTCGCTCATCATCATTAAGCAGACTAGGCAAATTACCTGTGTTTTTTATTTTGCGCGGTATCTGGCATCTCGTATATTTATCCGGTTTAAGCGGTATCGATAATAACAGATAAACACGCAGTACTTAACTGATAGTCGACGATATATCATACGACTGTTTTTGATCCTTCAATAATAAGAATATATATATTTGCTATTGTGTTTAGACCTTTAAAACACTATTAAATTTTTTGGTAATCTTTTTTTAAATCATAACTAAATAAAACTTAACAAATTTTCAATAAAATTTCTGTAAAAATAAAGTGAATATAAATTTAAAATATAGAATTTTCGTGTGTATTGCAAATCTTTTGAAAAATTTCTTATTTCCACCATAGTTTACACTCTATTTAAAAAAAAAAATCAATCTATGTAAGAATCACGTACGAAATATACATAAGCCATGTAAAAATTAAAACTCTACATCATGACTTTGGTGTCAATGAAACATTCGATACTGATAACACAGATATATCGAACACGCGCGAGCGATAATGATAAACGAGCGAAAAAGCCGCGGTAGGAGAAAGAAAAGGTGTACCTCATTGATATCAACATATCGATCGTGTGAGAGAAAGAAAGAGAAAGAGGGGAAAAAGGGGGAAGAGAGTGTTGGAACTGCCGCTATTACGAAGCATATGACTCAAACAGACGCCTGGTGTTGCCACACTGTTCAGAATATTTCATACGAATAAATATTATAAATATTATTTCGATAGCATAATATATGTGTCTCGACAAATATCAATCGCCACATGTCAAAAAATAAATTAGAGTATATTTCAATAAAAATTTGGCTTCTCGATGACTGCGAACACGGAGATTGCACTTTGCATCAATTGCGTTTTCGCTGTCACGAATAAAATGTTCAGAGTGCAACGTTCACGCGCTTAATTTGTTCAGAAATGATTTTAAAAAATTCCAATTCCTTGCAACCAAATCATCAATTTCGCGAGCTCTCTTCATAAGTACCTATAGATTGCGATCAGAATCCTTGCGCCGTTACAAAATAACGTGGCTCAAATATCATGAGCCAAGCCGTGTTTATCGCGACTGATAACGTGATGACGTGCGGTCGATTCGCTCGGAAAACATTAGCGGGAAACGGTATCGCGAGGATCCTGCATCGTCGTTACCGTCAGTCTATAGATCCGCTAGATATATATATATATACCTATTAGACTAGAATAATGTCACTGACACCCGCGAACGAACAACACCAGGCTGAAAACGAGCGAGCGACCGCTGCTCTCGCTTGCTCTCCGGCGCGCGCGCACAAGTTCACTACTCCTGGACACACGCGCGACACACGGCGACGACCGGGCGCTTCGAAACGTGGCACTGCGAATTCCTCTGTCGCGAAGAACGTATGTATGTATCTATGTATATATATATTGCCGCGCGGTGAAGACGTCGGGCGACAGCGGCGACGGCGGCGCGTTGACGAAGTCGCCGAGTATCCGGAGCGGAGAGTCGCGTCGCGCGAGCCAGGTGCTGGAGCGACAAGGAGGACCGTACGCGATAGATAAAGACGGATAAGAAAGAGGAGAGAGAAATAGAGTCAGGCGCAAGGACGGAGGCGGCAGCGAGATGAGAGCACAGAGCACAGGGACAGTAGGAGAGAAAGAGAGAGGGAGGAAGAGTCTCGGAGAGAGGGAACGTGGAGGCAGAATACAGAATAGAGGAGAGGAAAAGACAGACACAGAGAGGAGAGAGAGAGAAGAGAGCGCACCGAGAATTGGAGAGGACGCGGTATGTCGCTCCGCCGTGCAGGCCACGTCGCCTCGGAACGCAGACTGCCGACGCCTGGACAACTGCCGCCCACCCGGCGGGCCGGCTCTCCCTCGACAGGAGGAAAGAGAGAGAGAGAAAGAGATCCAAGAAAACGGGCCTCACACCCCACCTCACTCCGCTTTCCTCCACCGTATCTATAAACCTCGCGCCGACGACCGTCCTCGCCGCTCCCTCTAGCCGACCCCCATCGGTTGGTTCCCCGATCACGATCCTGCTTGCTCACTCCTGCGAAGGAGCACGGCCCGATAAAGAGAGGTGGGAGCGCGAGGCGGTAAAATGGGAGAGGGGAATGGAGAACAGAACGGAGGGGGTGAGGAAGGGTGAGAAACGTGCCTCGTCGCAGCGCCAAGGAGAATAGCTACACGCTGAAGGAGGCAGTAAGGCAGGTCACGGATCGGCAGGGGTTATATACGAGTGCGGAAGTCGCGTCTCACGTTCATACGTTCTCTCGTTCTTTCTTCCTCCAGGTCGGGATGTTATTTTCGCCCGATTGAGAGAGAGAGAAAGAGAGAGAGAGAGAGCGATCGCGACGAAGCTAGGAACGTCCGAACGACCCCGCAACTTGGAGCTTTGATACAATCGTAAAAATTTAGAATTTCAGAGCTGAGAATATAATAAATAATTTAATTAATTAACTGCATTCTCTCGTTCATATATTAGTAAAACCGCGGTGATATTAATATAATGCCAATATATCGCGTAAAAAGATGCGCAAGAAATTGCGATTGCATCCTTCACGATCGCGCTTTTTCGAACGATATTTGTCCGGAGAGCAGTCGTGTATTTGTATCATAACGGGCGTCATCATCGAGGCATTCACGCCCGATTATTTGGCTCCTAACGACGTTTTAGACTTCGATTCGGAGAAGCACTCGCTTGGTCAAGTGGAAGACATACGTGAGAGCACCACTACTATTTAGAGCATCGGTCATCTTTCATGCACACCCCACCTAGAAATGCGTGGCGAGACTGTTTTATGCACATTCGACGGGCCGAGAGAAAGAGAGAGGAAAGAGAGAAAGAGAGTAGCGGTCAAATCTTCCCGGCGGGGTCACGCGTTATTTCTCGCAGCCACGTAACCCTCGGCAATATGCGTGTCTAAAGATGCTTACACCTTTGATGAGTAATTGATACTTTTATTCAACGTAAGATATATAGTGGTAATCAACATGAATTGCTACCAGGAACTCGTACAATGTTTGATTCGAAATAGATGCCGAAAAAGTACCTTTAACCCTATATCAATAATCTCTTATCTTAATTAAATGTTATTATCGTTCTTATATAATCAATAAATAAACGCATTTAAATTTAATTTTTATAAATTTTGTTAAGGAAATCAACTAGCGGAAAATTTTTTGCGGAAACATTTCTTGGAGATTGCAAATTAAATTAAATTGCATTCAACATTTAAATAAGCAAAAACGCGGACGCGGACCAATAAGCTCGCCAATCTTCCGGTTCATCGTCAGATGTTCAATATTACCGACTACGGTCCCGGCTTTTTTCAACTTATTCGCATTTTATGTAGCTGGCAGCAAGTTTAACTGGCATTCCTAACTGTACAACGATGAAGATCACGATTACTCCAAATATATAAATACGCCAGCTTCGCGTATAAAATCAGTCTATCGTTGGACGGCGATTATTTTCACGCTCCGTTGCAAATATATTAATCGTCGACAAAGTATTTATTAGTAATTTCAAAAATTACATAGTATTTATGTATAATTTACGAGTGAGTTTAAAATTTATTCAAGCATCGAAACAAAGTATCGTGCAGGTGTTAGATATTGCAAGAGTATCAATTATTTAATCGGAAAAATATGCGACAGAAATTCAAAAATATTCCACAAGGTAAGTTTCCACTAAATTATATAAGTGGTTATTATAAGTTAAATATCCGGACTGTAGATCTACATTCTGTATATTACATTTCAATAAATTTCTTTAAAAAATTCTGCTTTTAACATTTCTCCGAAGCAAATGCACTCATAATCGGCTTAAGAAATGGGCGACGTGCAAAATCGACCATCGCGAAATCAAAACCGACGTGCGTATCGTAGAACATTTGCGCGAATCATCAACATCGCTCTGATGTCAACTACGACACGTCATTCTCGCACGTGTCTTATCATATATCACGAGTGAAGCAAATCTTGAAAGTCAGAATATAGAGGAAAGATAAGGAGGAAAGATGAATGTGAGAGATAATTTTCATTTGTATCGATGTTATAGGAGCGTTTCATATCCAAAATTTTTCACCTTAATTTTTTTTTAAAGCGATATAATAGAGTAATCTTAAAATAATATATCTGCGAAAAATTTATCAGTGATTGAAAGTATCATTGGCCACCATATGATAGTAACGTTAAGACGCGGTATAAAACGGTTATGGTATCGATGGGGGATGGATGTAACATTCTCATGGTATTACGATATCTTTTGACGGTAAAGTAGAATAAGGTATTTCCCGTGTATTGTATATTGATATACTATATAAATTATAATACAAATTAAAACGTATATAATTTACATATATATTTCTTTATCACCAAATCAAGTAGAAGAGGGACGACAATAATTGCAAATAGAATTTCACATTTGTAAAACGAACTAGCTCGTCTGACCTTTGGCTTCTATAACGGTATTCCGAGCGAAACTTTTCGCTAGTTCGATACAACCTTACCTTATTCTAGTTGTGTATTAGAATAGAATAACCGAAGATTATTTTTCGATATATCTATACGAGAGCAATTTCGCAATCAAATAAAATTAAATAAAATAAGATAAAATTAAATTTCTCTCAAATGCTACTTCACGCATCACTCTTTCAAAAGAGATCTCTTTTAAACGGCAATTTAGTAAAAAAACCTTACTCTCCAGAGAAGCGTTATCGAATCGTTCGTGATAATTCCGAGTTACGGTTATTATGTGAAAATAATTATAACGTACGTGTCAACAAGTCAGGATGAGCACCCCGGTATCGTCAAGTATATGGCGGATACATGGTATTTACATAGCAACCGACACCACAAAGAAACATGCAAGCCCCGAGTCGGACGAACGGTATTCTAAAGTATCATTTACATCTCGAAAGTCTTTACAAAGTATGTTCGAAAGATGTTTCAAAATTTTTTATCGCCCATAACTTGCTAAAATATTTAAATAACGTTAAATTTCTTCATGTTAAAAGCCTTCTGTATTTAATATTCTGTATTTATATATATTTATATTTAATATAAAATACACTGTTATATAGTGATACGAGTACAGTCACATTTGTGAATTTTAAATTATTTATAATACTAAAAAAATTGAAAAACGCCTCGCTCTCTCAAGAATAATATTATAATAGATCAGAGAACAAGAAGCTCTCTTATATGAGCTCATTGCTCTTATATGAGCAATGAGCTTAATCCATTCACATTAAATCAATTACTTATATTTGTCCATTCGGGAGCGATATGTTATACGAGTTCATAACACGATGTTGTGCGACGTATGCGACATGCGTCGCGAAATATTCTAATTCCCGTACAACGAATTATACGACAATTACCTTATGTACTACATATTGTACATAATGTGCGACTTTTCCATTTTGGTAAGAATAGACGAGAAAATGCGGGAACGTGCGCGACATCACGACGAGGTCTTTGGACCTCTCGTACGAACTAAGGAGCTAATGCGAAAAGCCGCACGACTCGAGGGTGATCATTGTCCGCGGTTTAAATTTACATTAGGACTTCGTGCTCGAGCGTTAAAAGCGTACCGACGAATGAATGCCTCGTAACACGTACGTTTAGTCTGCACGCTTCAATGCAAAAAAAAAAAAGAGTCTGTGCGTTTAAACAACCGTGTTCTACGTTTACGCGTTGACACATGGAGGAGCACCCTGCACAAGTTCCCTGGTTTAATTTTATCTAAAGAAAATTTGGAAAATTATTCGAAAATTGCTTTTTCTTAACCCATCAAAAGTTTAATTATAATATCAAAAATTTTTAATCAAACCTATAATTATATAAATTATATATTATTTATATATAAGTATATATATAACTTATATATAATTATATATAATTATATATAATTATATGTACATATGTTATTTTATAAATTGGTCATATTGTAAAATATAATAAAATTATTAAAGCGCGCACTTTTTTAAAATAATCGTCGCGATATCGCGTGTCATAAGGCTCTAATCACAAAATGGCTTTCTGTGCTCTCACGGGGAAAGTCGTCCAGCTGGCAATAATTAAAAGTGGAGGGCGCAACAAGCATCGCTAAGCATAGACTCTCTAGGCAGGGAGGCGAACGGAGAGGCGGCTGATGGCGTATAGCCGGGCATCGAACCGTGACCCGAGCACCTGTTGCCGCCTCCACGGTCGTGGCTCAATGTGAACTGACCTAACCTGTCCCTACTTCCTACGGCAAAAGATGCAGTGATTCCATCAGGCCAACCAGTAGACAAAAACGACGCCACTGTCAATAGCTTGAAGAGTTCATCTATGAAAACTTAGCGACCAGCTTGAACACTATACACTAGCATGTTATATTGCCACATAAAATATTATCATTGTGTTATATATAATAGATGGAATTAAAATGATTTAAAAATATAGCGTGATTAAAATAAATTGAAATGTTTATCTCTCAATTTATCATTTATTCGTAGAGAGAGAGAGAGAGAAAGAGAGAGAGAGGGCTCATAAAAATTCTCTATATTTTCGAATCAAAGTTCAAAGTTCGTCACTATGTAAATCAATTGTCACAACGGTACGCGATTGAAACAAGCAATTTCCGGCTGAGAAAAATGTCATAGATGATATACAGCGCTAGACACGTTATGATTCAATTACGCAAGATATAACAGGTAGCTTCTGCATTACATCATCGTCGTACAAATAGACAGATACGTACGAAACGCCTGCTGACCACCTCATGACTAATAGCGCATAACAAACTTCAATTGCCACGGACCATTAATGCTTCACGAATAGGTCCATACGTGATACATTAGGATCTTGACACTAATCCCAGCTTGACACTAGCTAACAGCGTGTTGTACAAATCTAATTATATGTATATATACACTGAAAAAAAAATTTAGTTGAATACGTTTAAAAAAATATTCTGTTGTAGTAACTGTACATCGTTGTACTGAACTCTCTGTTTTGATGGTTGAATAATGCTTTGTTTACATTTTACATCAACAAATTATTTCGTAATATTTTAGTTATATTTATTTGAACGTATCGAACTAAATAATTTAGTTGGGCAAAGCAAATTTTGCCTTTTTCAACCAAATTTTTTTTCAGTGTACATTCTCGCGATAAGAAATCTAACATGTAAGTTTTGTGAGAGAACGTAAAGAAAAGTTCTATGTATTCTGCTATGTAAATTTTATGCTCATTCGTCTTCTACCCTCCGTCATTCAATTCCTACAAAAATCCCGGACAGAAATGAATATTTCTATACGTCCGAGACCTCTCGAATAATGAAGACTATTGTCACCCACGCAGCATCATGCACGTGCGAGACAGATAATAATCCGAGAAGTCTAAACGTGCTTAACCCGTCGACGCGATAAGACGAGAGAGTCGAAGAAAAGAAGTGAAGTCTGTGAAAAAATTATCGCGGTAAGACGATCTCTGACGCGCAACTCGATATTTACGGAATAATCTCGGGTTTCTGCTCTCGTCAGCACCCTTCATTGAAGATCCCGGTACGATGTCACGATGTACAGACACGCGATGGAATTGTACTAAAATTTAATGCCATCGTAGAAATGATTTATCGCACGATCTTTCGAAATATAGATCTTTCATTATTCGAGAGCATCTTGATACAAGATTTAATAGTCAGGTTAAAAATGAGTCACCGAAATAGTAAAACGATCAAACGGTAAAGGCAAAAAAAAGATCGCACGATAAATCATTTTTATTGCCTTTTAATTGCCTAGAGATTTAAAAAGGTTTATATATTTTTTTCCTTAAGAAAACAAGAAACTGTTTGTTTATCCGACACTGCCTATTAAAGATCGTTAAGTCTTGGCGCTCAGAAATTAAAGTGATCGACAAACAAAGAGGTACCACGTTATTATACGATTTTTGAAAGTCCGAACGTAACGCCCAAAGCCTTTATACATCGGCCGACCATCATGGTCTTAGAGAATAGCGGATTATTAATTTCATTCATTATCCATTACTTTTGACGTGACCCTAATCATCTTCGGGATAATACTAGCGGAGGAGCAGAGTCATCAGAAAACGAATCGTACAATTGAATCCGGTGTACGAAGCGCTTGCATGTTACTTCGAGCTGTTCACTATTACGAGGATCATCGTTGATCGACATAATCTTCATCGATCGGAACAGTAATAGCGAAGTAAATAATCGAAATAACAGCGACTCTCTAATCATACTTTTCACATTAGTGTCATTATTTTTCATTAATGTTATTAAAAGGCATATATGTATAATTGTTAGAGTGTGCTATTTAAAATGTTGTAAAAATTCAGACACATAAAATAAGCATTATCAGAATAGATAGGCAGTTTCTATGTCAAAAGAAAGTAAGCTTCTTATCTGATCATTTCTTTTGATAATAAATAACTCAAATATTCAATGAATGATAATGTTAGCTAACAACAGCTATGAGCGATCTAGTCTACAGAATAAGACGCGTAAAACATGACAAGGGAATATTTTTACAGACATTTATGATATGAAAAAATATTTTTAGGCAAAATTGTAATGTTCTAGATTTAGATGCTGCACACCTTTCAGGTATAATAATTTTTTTTTCTATGTAAAGTTGTTAAAAAGAATTTTCAGATAAAAAATACAACTGCCTTTTCTCTATCTCTGATTTTAAATAGCATTAAATTACTATGGTCACATTATATTTGTCTGAACGTGAACTGCAATATATAGTTTCACTGTAAAAAACTTGATAATATCAAAATTTACTTAATGGCTTCACATAGAAAAAAGTAAATATATATCGAACGATATTAAAATTTTAATTTTCCCTAACATAATATTTTCTCATATCACTAATATTAAAAAAAAAAAAAATTTAATAAAAATATTCACTTGTCACCCTCTACGCGCTTCATCCTATATAATATAGAAAGAGATCGCAGTATCCATGGGAGAAGAATTTACATGCGAATGATACAGCCGGCGATCGGGTGTCCACATCCCCGCGGTGTCAGATTACGCTAAAGTGCATAATGAATTTAGAGTAGTACGTGCTAATTGAACTATCTTGTAGTAAACGATTAGTTCACTTATGTTTACCTTAAAGAAAGTGTCGCAAAATAAAAAAAAGTCTAATAAATTCTAATTTTTCCTATGTAATTTTTTTCTACAATTTATGTAAAAAAATATATAATAAATATAATTGTTATATATTACATAAACTATTTATATAATTGTGTATGAAGTTAACGTATTATTTCGTGAAAATTCATAAATAATTAAGAATTTTGGCTTTATAATTCTATAATTCTTGATAGATTAAACAAACAGTTCTGGCCGTAAAATCAAAGAAAATGCCTCAGGATAAACTAAGATGTCAAGCACACAGCGTTTTATTTTGTTCTGCGATATTTTCCTTCTCATTTTTCGTCAGATTTTCAAAAATTTATAATTTTACGTGAGATCTAGAAAAAGTTCTACCTTTTAAAAATAATATCGATTAAAATAGAATCACAAGCAAACGCGCACATGTACCAGTATCAAACATAACATGCTGCTCGATTTTTAGTTAAAATTCTTTAAGAAATGCATAAATATGCTCAGAACTATACGAAAACTGTTTTAAAACTTTCCAAAATCAACTAATGTCTCATATCGATACGTGCGCGTATAACTTTCTCAAGAACAAACAAAATTATTTTAAAAATATGTTATTATTGTTTATTGTTAAAACACTTTAGAAAAAATATGAATATGCTCAATACTATCCTGAGAACTGTTTTAGAATAAACAGAATACATTAGACACATCGTATGCCTTCAACCGGATGAGGTAAAAATTAATTAACGTTAATGATACGCTTAGAACTCTTTAGAAAATAAAAGAATAGTTTGAATTATAGGAAAACGGAAAACTGTTAAAATAAAACTTTTAAAATAAACAGAACTCTCGAAAATTGACCAGCATCTCTTATCTGGATTCTACATATGCGCGTTGCTCCTATTTTATTTCAATCAATATTTTTTACTTTTAAAAAATAAAAATCATTCTAGAACTCACATAAAGCTATAAATGTTTGAAAATCTCACGAAAAATAATAAGAAAAATCTCACTGAACAAAATAGACGCTGCGTGAACTTGGGCGTCGCAGTTTGTCCTAAAGCATTTTCTTTGGTTTAACAACCAGATTATTTGATTAAATTATCAAGAACTATAAAACTATTGAAAATAAAGGCAAAGCTCTTAATTATTTATGAATTTCCAGGAAATGATATTCCAGCTTCAGGCACATTATATAATTAATTAATAATTTATTACTTTGAAACTTTTTAATTTCTTCGTTGATCAATGCTTCTCAAAGCTCTGTTTACATTTTCGAACCATAATAACATCAACATTTAACATTTCGTTTGACCGGACAAACCACGCGAATTCGACGTTAGTTGTGATCAGAACACAATCTCGCGGATGTTTACAATACTTCGAATTCAAGTTGACGGTTGTCGTCCAGGAATAAAATACGCGATCAAAATGCTTCGCACTGTATTTCACCGAAAATAATGCACTGCGCATCTTGCTCTTATGCGCCGCTATATTTATCGGCGAAAAATAAATAACCGTCGGCTAAAAATAACCGTGTCCGCGAACGAAGCGGACATGTCAATGTTGTTAACATTATAATCCTACGAACGCGCGCACGCTGCCATGAAAACGCGAGCGCATTAAGATGAATCAGCACCATCGGGCAGTGCTTCCAGATTTTGCAAACTCACTGCACATTTGCGTCAATGTGAATAAGAAACTGGTAGAGAATCCAGTTGAACGGCAGAGCATCTATTCTACGTGTTATTCCTGGGATATTAAAGACGCGCTAAAGCACTGCAATTATTGTTTCGTGCTTTTGTATCGACACGATTGTAGAGATCTATCATTATAAAAAATATGTATATATTTATATATCTATTTTCCGAACTAAATAAATTAAATTGTGAAATCACTTTAATGTAAGAAGATATTGATAACAGCAATGAATTATATTTAATTCTCTCGTAAAATATAAGCCATAATCTTTGAAACAGACTGGATGAGAATCCATCGCATGATTTCGCGTCAATTATTAATGTGTAAATCTTATTCGAATTTTTTATAAACATTTTATATTTTATATTTATATATTCAGAACTTTATATTTATCAAAATTGACTTTTTCTTGTATCATCACTTTAATGTAAGAAGATATTGATAACATCATTGAGAGTTCTATTTAATTCTCGTAAAAATATAATCTTTGAAACGGACTGAATTACGAGAATCTATTGCACGAGATTTCGCGTCAATTATTAATATATGTAAATCTTATTCGAGTAAACATTTTATATTTTATATTTATATATTCAGAATTTTTTATTTACCAGAATTATGACTTTTCTTGTATCATCGCGGATAGACACTAGAGAATATATCGGAAATACTTTAACATCCCTCGGAATACACAACAAGCTCATCTGCCGTAGGCGTGCAATTAAGGTAAAAAGCGGAAAATCGATACAATCGGGCGTTGCGGTACTCACCAGCGATACGCAGTACGGCCCGGTCGGCAGGATCGAGCTGCAGGATGCTCAACGGCTTGTCCTTCGCCCATTCCTTGAGGCTACCGTCCAGCTCAAACTCCATGATCCCCGCAACCGTGCAGATTATTCTTCCTTACACCATGCTCGAGGAGCAGCGTTTTGCTTCTCCTCGCGTCGTACGACGTATGTACGTAATGTCCTTTTCTCACCACTATCACTACACTACAATGTCACGTAACGCGCGGCCCGTTTTCATCGTTCATTGTTTACACCACTGTAGAACGGCGATTCCGAATTCCGCTGCTCTTGTCGTCGTTCCTCTCCGCGCGACACGTGCGTCCCGACGCACGTGCGTCTACTACGGCGAGAAACGTAATACGCACACTCTTATCCTTCTTGCTCTCCCCACCACCACTCTATCTCTATCTCTCTCTCTTTTTGCTTTTGCGCCCGCGCGGATCACGCGAGCGTCGATCTCGCTGGATCGCGTTTGTTTACATTACACATTGTGTATACATCCGCGCGACGAAACAGAAGAAGAGAATGAATCGGAAAGAGAAACAAATGAAACGAAGCAACGCGCATAATAACGGGACGATGCATTGTTTTCTCTCTGCGCGGAGTAATATTATTTCCCGTCTACGGTAGCACTTAGGCGATATTCTCTGTTAGATCGCGTGAGGCTCTAACCCTCAATCGGAGGATGAAAAAAGGGGAAATTCACGAGGGTTGTGGAGGTCACGAATCGCGTCGCACGCACCACTCATTGAGACCGTTTTGCGGTGCTACATACGGGGTGTTCGAAGCGTGTTTCCGAGAACTCCGGCTGCCTAGGAGACGAATTGAAAATACAAGCAACTTCGAGGCCGCGGCACTCGACCTTGGCCTTGACGAATTAATAATTACACGTACATCTATACGAGCGAAACGCGCGATTTCCATCACATTGTCATGTTTATTATATTTAGATCGAATAAAGTTCTTCCTTTAAATAATAATTTCGTAGACCGTAAAAATAATACTTTCCACCATTATTCCCTCGCGTCGATTAGACATCGTAGATTGCACATAATGACCATGCGTGTGAGCTGTGTTTTCGCATAACATACATAATATGTACGGTAATATCTTCGATGTGAAAACCGCTATGAAAACGCTATTCGTTTGTCTTCCACCAGTTCCCGTACATTGACTTCTATTTGTGATTCATGTCCACGAATGTGGCCGAACCCACCGAGCGATCGACTTCTATTCGCATTACTAAGCAATCGTATCGTATTTCCGGAAGTGTCGAGTCGCCGTTCACGCAGATACCGTTGAATAATCGCGAACAATTGAGAAGAGAAGTAAACGTGGCTCTCTCCTTATCGCATCGAACGGTTATAACGCAGCGGAAACAAAAGCGCTAGTTTAAATCGTATATCAAACGCCGCGTTATAACGAGGCCATTAAGGCCGCATATTCGTCTACGAGAAAATCGCGCTATGAATGAAGGAAGCGCACAACGACGAAGACCCGTAATACACGCGTAATTAAGAAGTGGAACACGGTAGCAGCGCGCGGAGGCGAGCGCTCCTCTCGGGCTCTTTTCTTGTTTTTTTTTTTTCCCCTCTACAACGCTTTCGACGACGCGGCGCGGATATCCGTTCCACTTACGGGCTTCGAACGGCTTCGATTCGCGCGAAATAATGCCAGTTCGGACGTTAATTGGGCGAGCGATTCGCAACGAGACACACCAAATGTCGCACGGTGGAAATTTTCACAAGGAGGAATTAGCTCATCTCTTTTTATCCAATTATATCTGACCGTGTTAAATAGAGATAACGTGATTACTGTACAAAAAATTGACAGAATTGGATTCGTATCCGAAAATACGTAATCGCGCTCTTCAACAATATACACTGCCGGTTAATTTTAATGAAATTAACGAGTCGTAACACGAAGCGACAAGGTTTACAATATAGTTTTGCTTAGAGAGACGAAGCGACGCCTCTGGGATCTGGTTTTACGAGAGCGACCATTAAGGAAGTCTCACGAGGGTGCTATACGTTTTATAACCGGTCGCCGACGAAAGCTCAGACATCTGCCGCGTATCGCTTTGTAGAAGCCGGTCGCGACTACGACACGCACGAGATAAAAGATTCTGCCCGTGACACGCGCGCGTTCTTCGTGTGTTCTTATAGAGATATATACGACCGGTTAAATTTTAACTTTCGTATTCTCATCGCGTATTTGACGGTGAATGCGCGGCTTTCATCTCTAACGCGATCTGCATACTGAGTAAATAAAACGATATCATGTTTTAGCCGTAAATGTGCCGATAAAACGAGATAAAAGTACCCAGTCTATTTGCAATGTCAACTCACAATTTCGATCACATTTAGCTTCATACACAAATCGTAGATATATTTTTATATAACCTATTTCATTTTATATAACCTATTCCTACTTTGAAGATTATAATATAACGAATGGAATATATAAGCTCATGTTGAGTCAGTTAAATTTCACACTTTCCATCAATATTTTTGTAACATACTCTCTTTGCCGTTAAGATATAAACATGTTCATAAAGCTAATATGATGTACAAAGCTGATATTGAATATTATTTGGATTTAATATCGCGAAAAAGATTCATTCAAAATTTAGATGTAATAAAAATTAATATATATTTTATTTTTTTTTTTTTTTCTATAAAACGGACGAATTATCCGAAAAATTAAATCGATCTCGATATTCTGAAAAAAAAATTCCGGAAACTTGAACGATATAATTTCATTTCATAATGCATGAGAATTAAAATTATGATGAATCAAATGAATGAAAATGAAATCAAATGTACAAAATCGTATAAGATTATGGGAACGAATTTTTCGAGGCGCGCGTCTATCATAACCGTAATCCTACTTTTTCCAACGAAAATGGAAAGGTAAATATACATGACGTGTGTGAGAGTTTAACTGCATTATTAAACACTCTGCTTATCGATCGACCGACGGGCGTGAGTATCTCCGAATTTTTCGGAAAGTTCTACTAGTTTCGGGTATATATGTAGGTCGAGGGTTGCGGCAACGATAAATTCTGCGAGAAGGTCGGCGGAAACGTGAAACCGTAAACCGGTATCGATCGAAACTTTCGGGATCGCGAGATATTTCGAAAACAGCACGAGAAACATATACGTAAATCCATCGTATCAATCAAAAATCCGACGACTTTCCGAGGAAAGACTCGCGCTCGCGAACTATCAACACACTACATTATTTTCGATCATCTCCGCTTTATCACTGTTATCTCTGCCGATTCTTTTACACAATCAAGGTTTGTTGATTGCGTAAATCGAATATTGCCTAGTGTACATACATATCTGTAGTTGCTGCAATCTATCTTTTCTAATACGCGAATTAATTAAGTATGAAAACAATGAAAACTCGCACTATATGCTCGGACTTCGCAATGTCTATTTTTTGCAATTGTGTGAATAAAGTAGGATTAGTCATATTGATTTATCAGCGTTCTACATCTATTCCTTTCTTCTCGCTCTCAAATGTGTAACGTCATAAAATTAAGAAATCAGCGAAAGTAAGAAATCGAAAGAATACGAATCGCTGTCGCGAAACATAGATATTTGACAAATGGATTTTTCGTCACTTTTAAAAAGTATCTTGCGTAACTTTTCACTTTTATAAAAACATACCTGCGATTATATGCTTGGTTATCCTCGATACGCGCAACATGTGATTGCGATAATAATGCACTAGCAATACGGACTTTCGTGCGGCATCGATCGAGCGAATAAATCCGCGCGGATTTCGCGGAAATCTAGTAAAACGAGCGTCGCACGCAGTCGCCGTTCAACGCAACGCAACGCAACGCAACGCGTACGTCGTCGCAACCGTCAGCGACGTAACCCAAACAACGTCGTCGCGCCTCTCTTCTTCGCGGAGAGCGCCGCTTTGCCGCGGTTAGACTAACCTAGCCGTTCGCGAAGTGTAACGAGGATTCGACTTACTTCCGGCGTTCTCATGCGGCGCGATGCTGCGCTCCCTCCCGTCGTCGGTCGTCGCCGCGACGCTTAGTTAGAGCGTGTAACTAACTATAGACGGCGATGGAGTGGAGCCACGCGACGACGATAATTCACGCGTGCCACGCACAAAGAGAGAAAAAAGCGTGCGAACCGCGACAACGGACGTCCGAAAGAGAGAGAGAGAGACAGAGACAGAACGAGCAAAAGGGAGAGAAAGAGAGGGGGGGAAGAGAAACTTACGCTGAAAATAATCCGTCCTGCGCGACGTCCTCGCCTCCTGGTGCATCGCCACCTCACGGCAGCATCGTCCGCGAAACGACGAAAACGCGAGATGAAGAGCCCCGAGTTAGAGCGCCGGGATGTAACGTGTCCGATCGCCGACAGTGGTCGGCCGTTCGCGACCGGAAAACAAGCGAAAATCGATGTTTCCACCGGCAGCAAGCACCCACACACACGGGTATATCTCGCGATAATACAACTCGCACTGTGTGTCGGATCGCCCGGCGAACGACGCGCGATCTCCCCGCTCGATCAGAGGCAAACGTGGCGGCGTAATAAAGTATCGGACACCGCCGGAGTGTCGTGAGCGCGCGCGCCGCGCATTATCACCTTATCGCGCCACGATTTTCGCGTCACGAATGCCCGACGACCCGGTTGTACGCGGACGACGACGGACGACGCGCCTAGCAGACGACATTTTGCTTTGCGCGAGTCCGCCCGAAGCGCCACGGAAACGGCCGATCGGCCGACAGGGGCGGCTCGCGGTCGCGTCAAATAACCGCGAATATTCGATTCAAATTTAATCCGCCGTCGGATATTTCAATCGCGAGATCTTTAGGCACAATCGTTCCGACATGTTTCGTACCATTGTCTAATAAATGTACAAGTTTCGGATTTCTATTCTTATCGTTTTTCATCAGCGATCATAACTCGCTACCTTATTAAAATGCGTCACGCGAGTAATTTCGATGTCGTGACTCGGACTTTTTGCCATTTTTTACAATAATAATAGCGGTTATTGTGTGATCAAACGAATTATCGCGGTCATCGTTCGATATGCACTATATTTTTAGAAAGCACAGCAGTATCTCTTTTTCATTTTCTTCTCTATATAAAATAATAAAATGATATGAAAAATGTAAAACGAACATTCTCATTTAATTACTTACAAACAACACGACAATTTCGTATCTCGCTTTTTATTTCGAAACCTTTGGCATTTCACTTTCCTTCGTTTCGGCGCGTACGCTTCGAATTTCGTATCCTTGTGAATTCGCTTGAAATTCGTTCGTCACGTACACACGACATTGTGCAAGAACTAGTTTCTTGAATTAATATGCGTGTCGCGTGTAACCGGCATGCGTCGTAACCGGCGCGGCAGTTAACCTTAACTAGGCGCTCACGGGCGATCACTTGCTCGTCGTTTCTCTCTCTCGTTCGATCTCTTGCTCGTTCGCTCGCTCGCTCGCGTGACGTCACAACAAGTTAGATTATCCCGCTCTAACCGCCGAAAGAGCGAAGAGTTTGTCTCAAGCTATGCAATAAAAAACTAGCAATCTTTATTACGTCCGATGCTGTAATTTTTTTTCAATCGAGATCTAATTCTTCCGATGAAAATTTTATTACGAATATAAAGTGATTTTAATTATAATCTTCCTCAAAATTCTCAAAAATAGAACGCGATTTTTTACATACATTATTAAGGAAATATTACCTGTATTTAATGATTCCAATATTAACTCAATACTTTCTGACAGAAAGCAAAAATAATTATGACTTGATTAGATGAGAATTCTGCGTATTATAATTATGACTTTCAATAACGAGTCTTCGATACATAAAAGCTCTGCAAGATCGTGTAAATGTGTGTGCGTGTGTGTGTGTGAGAGAGAGAGAGAGATATCTCGGCTTTTTTTGCCTCTCTATTACATCATTTAAAAATTGACATGCACATACCTGTAATATTTGCATTATCGACGCACTTTGGCGAGGAAATAATGAGGAAATATGCGAAGGTTAGGAAAAAAAAACTCTGGGAACGCAAGGACGGATCGCCGATACCGAAATTGCGATATTGACAAATAACAGAGATTCTTATTACGACAAATGCAATACGAACGAATGACCGGAACCGTAGGAGACACTCGCGATGATTTTTTGCACGCGAGACTCACTTTTGAATAGAAATAATTGCGAGAAACGTACGGAGCGATCCGGATGCTGACGCGATTCTCTGCGGCACGTTACTCATCGCAATTCGAAATCTATCGAGAAGCGATATTGCGATATTGCGATTCTCGAAGTATCGATAGGATCGAAGCGGCAAACCGCGTTCTCAATTAATTACAATCACATCTGTTCGTTTTATAATCGCATTTCGTAACATGAAACATATGTATACATTTATTCTTTAGCAGGAGGAGAAGAACAAAGATAGAAATTACAAAAAGTGCAGATAAAACGAACAATTATTTTGACGTTCAAATCAGATTCGAAATATTGTAATAAATATTAAAAATTATATGCATCTAAATGTATAATCAATTGTTGCACAAGATACATATCTAACAGCTAATTACGGAATAAAGATTCATTTATTTGATAGAAAGTAAATTTATCTGATAGATTCATTAACTCATTTATCTGATAGAAAGTAAAGGAAGCAAAATACTTGATACTTAATATTCGCAATTATGCAGACGCTTGTGAATTATTATTATATAAAATATGTATTTAATAATTATTAAATATAAATAATATAAACGTATTAATTATTAAAATGTATATTATCTAAATAATTTCAGAAACGATTTGCTAAACGATGCTAAAATGTCAAGCCAATAGATTGTTTGCATAAGACACTCCAGGGAAAAAACCTGATAATTAGCAAAAACCGCTTATTAAATGCAAGATGCGATAGAACGATTACGAGAGCATGTACACGGTTTGCATGTTAATATTAATGGAATGTGAGATCATTCCTATATAAGTGGGGACGTCAATTTTTCGTTCACGTCGTTCCCGACGTTAACTCTGTCGTCGCAAATGGCAACCTTCAAAACCTTTTGCCGCGGTTGATGTCATCACTAAATAAAGACGGTGATACTATCGATAAATCTGTTGTTTCCTCTAAGTAGTGAATGAGTAAACGCGCGTTTGAGTATATTTCAAACACGAGGAATGTCATTATCGTATTAACTACATTATCTCGATGATCGGTCGAGTGACATGTCGATGCCGTTTTTGATTCGTGATGTAACGTCAAATCAATCGATAGCTCTGATATCTTAATGCTATAGGTAGATTTAAATGAAGATGTAAAAAGAAAATAATTTAGTTGTCGTATATATAATTACGTATGTGCGTAATAAATATTACAAATACTGTATTCAGTATGATAATTATGCTACACATATATGATACAATGACTAGTTTTCATTCGCAGGCAACATATCATTTTTGCTATGTTAGGCCATGTAAAATTTACATTGACAGTGACATTTCTATAATATCATTTTTGCATCGAATAAAATTCAATATTCATTTTACACTTTTATCATAATCAATTTCTAAGTTTTATTAAACGTGTTGAATCTTCACGTGTTTCAGTGCTGCGTTACCTTTTTCATTGTCCACAGCAACAGTCTTCCAAACGTGTTCCAAGTTTTCACGGGTGGTGTTAATCTCTTTCTGCAATCGTCCGATTGTTTCCTCTTTTTGTTTTAGCAGCTGCTTAAAACGTTGTAGTTCTCGATGATATTCATTTTTCATACGATGCACTCCGAGTTGCTGCACCTTCATATTTTTCTCCGCCAATGCTAAGTGTTGTTTGGCACCTTCGTGTACGACCTAACAATAATCATATTTAAAAAATCGATAATAAAAAAAAAAAATATATATATATCGACAAATATATTTCATATACCTTTAATTGTTCTTTCAAATGACCTACTCGTTGCGTAATAGTATCGCCGAGAAAATGAATACTTGCATTTTCATTTTCTGTTTCATGTAAAAGTGCAACCAACTTATCTCGTTCGGCGATTGCTGTTTCATATTCGCTGAACAATTCCTCGCAGTACATTGTAGTCTTTCTCAATTGCTTTTTGAAAGAATCTCGAGATACTCGCATAGAATGTGCCAATTTTTGAAAATGCTCCAGTTTTCGCTGCATACGTCTAAGAGAAAAAAAATAAAAAATTTTTATGACATTATATAATCAAATTTATAAAGTTAAGGGATCTACAATAGGTATACATTAATATGCTTACTTTAAATTTGTTTCGAAATTTTTATTCGAAACTTTCAATTGATTTCTTTCTATTGTAACTACATCTAATTGTATTTTATTTTGGCAATGCAATTCTTCCAATTCTTTAATACGAGAGGATCCTTTCTCTTTCTCAGTTTCATATTGATGTTTTAGTTTCTCAAACAGTTGTCTACATTCTTCGACGGCAGCGTTATGAACATCGATAGGCATCGTTTTCGTATTGTCGCTTTGTAACTTTTCATACTCCTTATGAAGAATATCATATTTCCCTTGAAGATTACTGAATTCTGTCTTTGACGCAAAATATTCCTCATGAAGTCTGTTGTTATCGAATGACATTGCCTCCACTTTCTGTTCATACAATGTATGGATCTCGTGTATCTTTTGCTTCTGATGAGCAGTCTGTTTTGTATAACACTCGTTCAATTCCTTGAGTAAGTCAGCATCCTCCGATATCATCTTGATTTCATCCATATACTTGGTACACTAGAAAACTTTTACTACAATAACTTGTAAAGTGTACAATAAATTCTTATAACTAGAATACCTTTGATCTTAATTTTTCCACTTCATTCTGCATGCATTCATTCTCTGCGATAACTTCTTTGCATCTAGTACTGAAATTTGCAATGTCTTCTTCGTATTTATTTACCAGTTCTTGTTTCTCTGATAGATTTTCCTGATAAGCATCTAAAAGTGGACCTAATACATGAGTATTCACAGAACCCCATGACTCTAATATTTTTTTATTATTGTCTGCTGGGCTCTTAAAATCTAATATGTCATTAATATTTTTAGAGAGCACATTTTGTCCCAATTCTCTCATTTTATCTTGATATTTTTCTAGCTCTGCATTTAAACAATATATCACATTTTTCAAAAGCAATACATCTTCATTTAGCTGAACATTTTCAGCTTTGCACCTCTGATTAAATGTTAGAAGATTGGAATTGGTTTTCTCTACTTTTTGAAAATCTTCGATAAATTCCTTGTGATATGTATGCAACTGATGGTATTCTGTTTCACGTTCTGCCAAAACAGCATTTAGTCTCTCGTATTCTTGTTGAAGGCTCTCGTAATTCTTTAACAATTTGTGATATTTATTGCAGATTCTTGACATTAAGGAATCCTTTTCTTTTAATTCTGCAATAGTCTCTAAAATTATATTATAATTAATAATAGAGAATTTTTACAATTATTTTTGAATTAGTAAAATATTATTTATATTATAATTTATAATGAATATGCTTGTGAAGGAAAAAGAGAGAGAATTTACCAGGGTTTATCGCAGAATTTTCAAGTTTCATTGTTAATATCCGATTTTCTTCAACTAATCTATCAATTTTCTTTTGAATACAATGTTTGCCATTTTTCTTAGGTAATGCAACACTGTCATTATTTCTATTTTTATCTGTCACTTCTTCGAATTCATTAACTTTTGAATGACGTCTTGTTCTATGAAACCGTCTATAACGATGTAATGGCTTGTGCACTGGTTCTAGTTCATTTCCAGTGACTGAAACCTTGCGACTGCTGTGCTGCAATTGTAATAAAAGTATATTAGATAATAAAGTAAGCCATTCCATTAAAAATTATTTTGAAACAAAGATATAGAAAAACATACACTTAAAATATTTATACCAGTTACCTTTTCTTTAATACGCTTATCAGCACTGTTATCGCGATTTGGCATTTTCTGCACCTGCTGCTAAAGTAACAAATAGCTTTTAAAAAGTCATTTGCAATTCTGACACAATTAGCGTAAACACGTGATACTTGAGATCACACCAAGCCTGAATAAGTTTTGGAAGGCTTTGTTTGTGTCATATATGATGTTTTGTGTTTTGAAAGCAGCCATGATTCGATCACCATGACAACTAGCGGCGACGAGGTTCCAGCAAATTGACTCAGATGGCACTAGGCTACGAATTTATGGCTGAATACAAGTTCTGTCTTCATAGTTTTCACGCAACTCGCAGATAGATGGCGATAAACGCAACTTTCGTGACGACTTGCCGTTTCGGTCAACTAATAATGAAAACAGTCGACGCGCGAATCAATGAAAGGCGACGTGTGTAGAGGCACACATATGCATGCGTATGACATTTCATTCAGGTTCATTCAACGTAGGGCCCGCTGAAAGCGTGTCATAGACCGAAGAGAGAGGGGGGGGGAGAGAGAGGGGAGAGAGAGAGAGAGAGGCGAGAAGAAAGAGACAGAGAGAGAGAATTGTCATTTATAATAAAATTGCTCCGACTCTACTTATGCTCAATTTATTCTCGTTAAAAACCGTATTACTGCAGAAGCAATACGCACCAATTATTTTCGATAGATTCAAAATTTTAATTTACGGAAGTTTTAATTCGTAACATTGGCAGAGCAGATCTATTTGACTGAACGAGAAAGCTTGACTTCATGTCCTCATACTTTGTCTGGACGAGCGATATACGATAACAGCCGCAATGCAGTTCTTATTAAATGACTACCTGTCCCTAAATTGTACCGTTTTATGACGATGATTTGCAAGCAAATTTGATTTCATCGATTGCCAAAGAAATATTCTAGTAAATGTTTCTACGATGTTAAGAGAATAGGCAAAGTAGAAAGAGTTAATACATTTTAGGAAGACGTTATACACGTATCTTAAGTGTTTTAGTTATGTAATAATGTCTGTGTTGCAATAATTTATTTTTGAAATACTCTTAGGTAATACTTGGCAACTAAACTCATTTATCATTACCATTTTCGAGGTAATTTCAGTACCGACACTTATAGATAGGACGGCCTTGGTTAAAAAGTTATATTTCGCGTTATATTTCGTAGAATAGCTTATTGATAATTATCGACGTAAATTGTATATGTAACATAATGTATTTTTCCCATATTGTATATATGTGACAATTAAGAAAATTTGTAAGACATTTCTCCGCACATATAGTTATTAATAATAAACTATCTTTTTATAGTTGGACTATTCGTGCTGAAGCTGTCGTTATATTTTATAATGTCAAATAGCTTGGTTCATCAAAATTGCAACTTTTCCCAATATTTAAGACCTGGTAGCATTTATTACGTGTACAATCCCGACTATCCTAACGTTACCAAAGGCCGACAATCCTGCAAGTGGATTGCGGAAAGTGACTATCGGGTGAAATTAACATGCAATAATTTTAACATACCGTGGGTAAGATTCTATGTTTGTAAAGGAATCAAATATTATCGAAAGATATTTATTACCGTAATGAGTTGAGCCTGTATTCATGAAAAGAAGAATTTTTCTCAGTTTTAAGTCATCAAAAAAAAAAAAAAAAAAAAAAAATTAGATTTATTTGTTACTAATTAAAATTCACAAATAAATCACAGATTTTTTTCACGATAATGTCCAGAATATTTTTCGCAGAATTTTAAATGTGCCTTCGACAGTCTAACTGTATACGTGAATAAATCTGTGGCTAATTCCTATTGCGGCAATGAGACATTTAGCGTAGAATCGACAGGAAAAGTCATGACCATTGAATTATCAACCACATTCTGGTCATCGGGAGTTAAATTTCTGTGTGAATTACAAACGATCGAAGAAGCAATGGACGATAATTGTAGATGCGGATGGAAAAATCCGGTGCGTGCATCGAATAAAACTAAATAATAAAAAATTTGATATATATAAATTTCAAACAGAAATGTTTATGAATTTTTTTATTATTTTAATTTTACTTTATCGCAGACAAAAATAGTGGGAGGTAACGAAACTGGAGTGAACGAATATCCTATGATGGCTGGTCTCGTTGATCCTTTTCAAAGAGACGTATATTGCGGAGCAACCATCATATCGCAAAGACACGTTTTGACAGCCGCACATTGTCTGACCGATAGAAATACAAATAACGTAGGTGTACTTGTGGGAGATCACGATCTTACTACAGGTAAGTGTGTTTCTCTTTATCGAAAAAACTCGAAGATTTTCTAATAGAACATGTATAATTTCTCACATTCAATTTTTATTGATCTCTATTATTATTTTAAATTTATGTTAATTATAATGACCAAAAATTTCTTATCATTTCAGGCGCAGACACAAATGCCTCGCGCCTTTACACCGTATCCAGATTCGATATACATCCTCTTTACAACAACGAGTCTCTAGAAAATGACATAGCTATAGTGACGACGAATTCTATTATAAATTTCAGCGAACAAGTTGGACCGGCTTGTCTTCCGTTTCAACATCAGTCCGATTCCTTCGCAGGAAGTTATGTAGACTTATTAGGTGAGCAATATTCGCTAAATCGTTCGCTATGTTTCCAGAAATACTAAATGTTCGTTGTTTTACGTAAGTTGCATAAACAATAAATTTCTGATGCATTTAATAATTTAATCGAAATATAGGTTGGGGAACAACACAATTTGGCGGGATGAAATCAAAAACTTTACAGAAAGTTATATTAACCGTAATTACATATCGAGAGTGTCGTCGATGGGATCCGAATTTATTATATAGCCAGTTATGTACTTATGGAGACAAGAAAGACGCATGTCAGGTAGCGTTGTGTTTTTTCTTGCGCAAATTCTATAAAATTATTGCAAGAAAAAGAAACGTCTTTTCCTTTGTATATTCGTATCCATAAATTTTACTACAGTTCGACAGCGGTGGTCCCGTTCTTTGGCAGAATCCTACGACGAGACGAGAGGTTCTCGTAGGTATTATCAGTTTCGGGTCCGGTTGCGGCAATAACGAACCAGGAATCAACACACGCGTCGGCACTTACATAGATTGGATTCTAAGTGTAACGCCGGGTAAATATACAATGCGCGTTATCATCTCATTGAAACGTCGGGTAAATATACGAAATATACAATGCGTTATCATCTCATTTTGTGTTTATTTATCCTCTTACAGGTACCAATTACTGCAAGTCTGAATAACGAGGAACAAGTAATTATTTTTATTAAGAAAAGAATTACTTGTTATTTTAATATTGCTTATTATTTATAAATGCGACATATATATTTATATAGACTGTTATTTATATATATATATATATACTCATTTCTCTCTCTCCATGAAATATTCCAAAATTATGTGTGAATTATTTGATGGCATTTATGAGCTAAATACATATTCCTGATTTATATGTTTCACGTTATACAGTAAAATATATTTCATCTACTGCCTCAGCCAAGACGCTGCGATCGATATCCTCAGACCTAGATTATATACTTAAATAAATCTCGAATAGATTCAATGAAACTCGAAGATTGAAGTTGTTATGTAGCATGTCTGATGTGTGTATTTACATGACTTAGGCAGATATCCTGAAGAGCTTCGAGCGAATATTTATAGTAATATATTTCAACGCATATTAAGATATACGATGTTCCAAAATAATTGAATTTTAAATTCATTGTAATGAATTATAAAGAGAAAATTATACATAAAAAATTATTAGTTCCAGAGTTGTGTGTGTACGCTTATGAGACTTTAGATTATCCTTAATAGCAATTTCTACGATGTAGAATGATCAACATTAACGGCTCGTAAACAATGTCTCATTATTAATAAGTTCCTGAATGAGGATGTGACGTTAAACCGTCTATAGGAGGGAATCTATGGTAAACGTCCACTTACACCGACCAATGTAGTACCACATTAGCTTACTTGTCATGGCGTGTATGTACCGAAGATTTACATCATGCTCTTTTACCATGCTTATTGAGAGAGAGAGAGAGGGAGAGAAAATAAGAGAGAAATAAAATAAATGATATAAATAGATACAATAATTGATATTGCAAAAATGTTTTCGCAACGATCTTTGATCTATGAGAATATCGATTCTCACAATTGAAATTGATTTGTGTAAACTGCTGTATTTTTTTTTTTCAGCTATTTATATAAATAAAGATAAATGTATATAATTCTCTCTCTCTCTCACACACACACACACACACACACAAAATATAAATTATCATACTGTGTATTAATATCATATCAAGTGTTCTCGTGCGAAGTCAATGTTCTACGAACGCATATCAGTTAGTGATAGTAGTTCACGTGTCCACGGCACACATTTATTATTAAATAAATTGATTTCTCTTCGATATGTATCGCGATAATATATCCTTGACATAGTTGTTGACTCAATGATAATACGCAAATAGATACTCTTCCCATAACGACGGAACTCTGTATAACATGAAAAACTTTTCGCAAAAAGAAATATTTTTCTTGCAGAGAAATTTAAGTATTTCATATAATAATTTTGTATCACATGAAAGAAATTATTAATAAAAGCAGAAATTTAATTTTATTTTGAAAATCTAGATGGCTTGATCGATTCTACTCGATGTATTCACAAAAATTGGAAAATCGAATATCTTTCGTTTGTAATGAATAATGTATTTCATGTTTTATAAAAAATTCCAAGATTAAATTAAAACATATGACCAGTATCAAGCGAATATTTCTCGCCGTGAGAACTCCGACAAATAGATCCTGTTACCTATGGTTCGCATAATCCACGTTCTTTTTTCCCAAGGGACGCGGGTGCCATTCAAAATAATAGTACAAAAATTCTTTAAAGCCACGCGCAGAAAGAAGTTGAATGAGCATTGTGAGAGGATGAGGCGATGGACTTGTATAACCACATCCGTATGCGACGTTAAATGAATAAAACAGGTACAAGCGCAGATATCTGTTATAACAGTTTTATACTACATGTAGAAAATGTATAATAAAGGATGAAATCGCGCGATGATCTATCCACCGTGAGTTACACTTCTGACACATTTCTCTGCGACAGTGAAAATAAAATTGGACTTCTCCAATAAAAAATAAAATTAAAGTAGATCAACAAATATTCTCGTACGTCATTCGGTGGCCATCATCGATTGTTCATCACATTTAGCACGGTGCATTATATAGCAAGGACATGCATTACTTATTGCGTGTCATTGCATGTTATTTTTTCGTTTCAAAGTCTTTTTTTTCTATTAGACACAAAAATTATCTATAACAATAGCGAGAGTACAGAGTTACAGAGTCTATATGCATATAACGTAATTACTGACATAAAAATCCAGAACGAATTATTGAAAAAAATATAATAAATATTGTGTAAAGTATGAATATGCAACATCAGATTAGAACAGATAAACATCAAACTATAAATATAGAAATTGTAAAATATTCACGACATTTAAAGTATGTATTTTCATTTCTTACTTTAGATTTATTTTAAGTGTTTTATCCAATCTTATTAAATAGATCTCTATACTTTGTATATATGTATATTGTAACTTAATTATATAAATATATAATATTTTAATTTGAGACTCACACTTTGATATATTTCTGTTTTAGTACAATGGCTAATGAACCGTTCAAATTTTGTATTCGGAAAATTGCTTCCAAGGTTTATGCGATATTATGCAAGCAGTGCTCGCGGTATGCTATAATCAGCACAGGTAAGCGGAAAAGAAAGATAGACGACGTATCGGATTTCTACAAGACTAAACTCAATATTCTCGGTGAAATATAATTAAGCAGATTTTATGGAATATTTTTTGAAACATCTCTAATTAAACATTTTTGTTATCGTTTACTGGGAGCGGTTTTATACGTTCTGAGATCAAACTTTACTCGGCACAGGACCCACAGGCCAATCAATGTAGAACATTATTTGAGAGAGTCGTTACTATCGTGCATTCGACACGCTTATGAGTACATGTGCACAAATGCCATTCGATGCAAATCACGTAAACGGTGATATACAGAGTGGCGGATAGAGTGAAGAACTCGAGAACAAGGTCAAAAGGTTGCGCGACTGATTGCATAACTTGATGAAGCTACTGACTGACTCGCTCTCTGTATATGTGTATATATTACACGTATGTATATGGTACGTATAGACAAATTCCGTGAAATATTATATCTAGAGATAGCGTTGAATGACGTCACGGGGTGATTGCGACTCCCTTTAGCCAATGACGTCAAGAACTTGCCAAGAATGTGAAAAAGAAATAAAGAAAGGGAATGGAAGAGGTTTTTTAAAGAATGGAATATGATAAAATATATGAAAAAATATTATAAGTAAAAATAGCAAAAAAAAAAAAAGGAAATTTACTATATTTATTTCATTCTCAATGTCTTCGCATTAAGATACTTCAACTTGGGTTCGGCAAAGGTTTTTGCCAAGTAATTATCCCAACGAAAATTACTTTTTCCCCCTCGATTGGCAAATAAAGCGATCCGAATAAGGATTAAGATGCTGTCTACAGTCGTCACTAGAATAAGGGATGCTGGGGAATCCTTCGATCGAAGTGGTTATGACAGAAACGCTGACGCGTGGGAAGCTGCGCGAGCGTAGCTTTTACTCCTTTCGTGCGAAACAACAAAATTCGATCGATGACGCCAGTTTGTCAGTTTAAACTACTCTTGTCATCCCGACAGAAGCGCGAAGTTCAAACGAATTATAATAAAATGTGCGTCACTGAACAACGGAATGAAAAACATTTCCATTCACCCGGTGCTAAAAGATCAATAGGAATACAAAACAATTATCGAAACGTTCGACGAGAAGTTATGACGTACATAAGTTTAATTTGCGGATTAAATTTACCATTAAATTTGCATTAGTCAGCAATCCTCTTGTTGAGAAAAGCTAGCGATAGGACGAGATTATCGCGCAATTGGTTAATGACCGATACAAATCCATCACGGTGCTTTATAGAATTTATATAAAAATCGCTCTATCAATCTCAGTTCACATAATTACATTCGGGTTGCGCGTTTGAATATTTATTTAAACAAAAAAAAAAAAAACGTATTGCGATGTCTCGAATAATTTTGCTCCATTTCATTTGCCCTTTCTTCTTCTCCCTTCGTTACCTTTTCTGCTTTATAATACAACAACAACACTCGCTACCATTTGAAAAGGGTCGGCCGGCTGGCGTATGCGCGTACATGCACAATTACCTCGGCCAATCGGGGGACCGAACCACCGGTAGAACGAACCTTCGTCGCGTTGAACAGACGTCGATGTCGCTCCAGAGGTACCCGTTCCGTAGGTTCGTTCTTTCGCGCACATCGTCGCGCACTAGCAGCGGCTCAGTCCGATATCGACGTCCAAACGAGGCGCACATCCATCGAGCCATACACGTTGCGGCCTTGGTCGTTCGCGCTTCTCGTATTTCCGCTGATGGACCATAGAGCAACGAAGCACGTGGAGGGAACAGAGAGAGCTTCGGCGCAGTAATAGTGCAAGGAGTTGATATACATGGGTACCAAATGCCCTGGAAGTTTTGCCTTTCAACGACACACTCGCGTCCGCTGCGACGTCAAGCCGACTCGTCCGAAGACTATCCAGTTTAAATAATAATTCACCGACAGTGAGTTCTCTTCGATCGAGTATTTGTATTAAGTTTAAAACAACCACGAAGACGAGCGCAACGTCAAACGACAACGTCTTCCTCGCATGCGGAGTCAGGCCGAGGGAGACAAATTATGATGCTGAACTTGTGACTTCCAACTATACCGATCCGCAAACGGCAGCGACTTAAAGGAATCCGACCCACGAAATACGAAGACTGCTAACTGATTTTGACTGAAGCTGAAGAGGCACTGATTTAACGGCTGACGAGAAAATCTTCTTCGTGAATATATCCGAGCTATTTTAGATTTCAAGCATCGCACCGGCACCTAGCCGAGGAGCCAGAAATTGTAATCTCCTCACGTCCCTCTTTCTCTCATCCATCTCTCTTTCTATACTTCCCTCCAACTCTTTCCCTCATTTAGATATCTCGCTTCCGCGCGGAGGATCGATCGATATTTCGTCCTGACAGTGGCTATTAACAACACGCGTACTTTTCATTCGCCCCCTCCTACTCCATTTTTCACGCTACGATTGCTTCCAAACGTAACGTAAGGTGTAACCCCCCTCCGAACCCCCAACCCCCATCGTCGATTCTTCCATCAATGTCAGGTAGCGCGTGCTAGATCCGCGTATCCTGCATCATCGGTGGTCGATATCCTTCGATAGCTCTGACTATAACACGCGGCTCAATCTAATCGGAGGTCGCGGATTTCTTCGTATAACATCGCATCAGCCGGTGCTCGATTTTTATCGGGTCACCTACGAGAGAGCCACCCACTCTGTTTCCACCAGTTCCTAACCCATCCTATGACGTATCCTTCCTCATACCTCGCAGCCTTTTCATCCTGCCGCAGTTCGCTTCTACGCGGTCGCGTATGCGTCCGCAAACAGTCAATAGGAAGTATCATCGAGGCACACAAGTACCAGAAAGAGACGAGGATAGCACAGATATAAAGACGGTTTCATTTTTCGTCGACAATTGTACATACAACACTAGAGAGCGAATTCTTATCGGTTGTTCCTCGAGGGAAAAATCGATCACAGTATTTTTACGGATACAGCAGCGCAAGCACTGTTGACGCTATTACAATTACATAACGAAGATAACCACTGTTGTACTACCACTGTTACTGTTATCGTTGTTAACGTTATTGTTATCCCCGTTGTTGTTATATGTCCGCTGCCCTATCACCGTCAATCACTCTCGCTACGAAATCACGGCGGTAATAGTGACAGTGACAACGGTCGCCGAAAAACTCGTGAGGACGCGTGAGACACGCGTGTTTCTGCCAAATCGTGTCGTTAATTGAAGGTCATTGACGGAGGAGGAGCAGGAAGAAGAGCTATATACGTGAAAGGAAATAAACAGATAGCAGGAAGTGGAGGAGAAGTGGGGTTGTCGACGTATCTCTACGAGAGATCAAACAAACAAGGAGGATCTCAATTAATATTATCCGCGAGAAGGGTAATCGATTCTTTGTGTATCTATCGGGACCCACGAGAGAATGGTAGTCGAGACCACGTCAAGAAATGGGCACGAGCTGGCACCTTTAAATGACCATCGCCAACCCGCCCATGTGACGATTGTGGCGACAGGAAGTCAAAATGCCACTGGCCAGGAAACGAAGGAGGAGAATAGGGCGGCATGGAGTGGGAAAATGCAATTCTTTCTCAGTATTATCGGGTACAGCGTGGGTCTTGGCAATATCTGGAGGTTTCCTTATCTGTGCCAACAGAATGGAGGTGGTGAGTAACATAATCGATACAAGGATTAGAATAATTCCGCGTCATACAACTGACGCACGAATTTCACAATCAGAGCAATCGTATAAATAATGCGCCAGATGTACGAATTGACGTACGACAACATTATGGCTAATTAAGAAGACTAATTAAGATTATTAAATGTATGTAGCGCACGTGAATTTATTTTAATACACATATATACTGTCTATGTGTGTGTGTGTGTGTGTGTGTGTAATATTGTTGATAAGCTGTGTTTTTATTTTTGTGACCTTCGTACAGCAAGTGACACTTCAAGGTGTTCTTGAACCATAACGCGTATCAGTAGCTAGATAACCCCAGTTTCTCACATGTATGAACACATATATATGTGTACAATGTATACATAAATTACCCCTTACAGCATCCATATTAATGCAGTGTCAAGATATTATAGAAACACATTTTTTTCTCGTATGCACTATAAAGTAACGCGCGTGCAAACTTACAAAATCTCGATCTACAAAACTTCTGATCTAGAAACTTGGCTTTACAATTTTTGAATTGTCACATACTGCATATATCAAAAAGATAGAATCTCTTAAAATTTCATTAAATTTATTTTGCCATTTGATAATTCTAGATATTTCTGTAGATGTGCGAAAAATATGTGAATGAATGTCAGATTTTAAAGGGTAAAGTGAAAAGTGTAAAGCACAATTTACCTGACTTTATATATCTCATTATTTATATCGGTTTGTTCGATAAGAGAGAAGTGTTGACAGCGTGTACGCCAAAAAGTTGCCGCAAAGTTGCATGCAACGTTGAAAGTAGCTCTCGCAACTTGCAGTCGGCGTCAGCCTCTACGGCGTCGGATGTAAAGCGAAGAAGAGCAGGGACAAGGTTGAACGATACGAGGGCAGTGGAGTCGGTATAGCACACGGCTAACTATACTAGTCAACGACTATTTTCAGGTATCCTACGCCGACGTTAAATATAACTGCTGCGAAATATTCCGTGTGTTCGCGTTCTTAAAGACACACGCGTTTTTAGCGACCAATTTCAACGATTAATACACTCAACAGCTGCGATTATAAAATACTCGCATATTTATTCTTCACCTTTATGCATATTTCTTTTTGAATTTACTAGCAAAACTTATCACATTTTTCCCTTTCTTCTCTTGAGAGAGAATTATGTAATATACTGATATAAATAATAAAATTTAATAGAATCGCGCAGTGACAAATATTAACACTAGCTCACACGCTGACCGGTTATTATAATTTACGCGACGACAAAAGATTTTCTATTCCACGTGACTAATTCAATTTTTATTAACTCTGCAATTCCGTTCGAATCTATTTCATTTATTTCTATTTTTAAAACTAATAACTCTATATGTAGCATTGTTCCTCTACTATATTTTTTAATTTTACAAATATCAACTTTTAATACAAAAAGAACGAATCACAATTTGGTTTTAAAAGACAAACGATTTTTCATTATTTCACTCATAATTAATAAAAAATAATATACTAAAAAAAAAGTAAAAAAAAAGTAGTGTAAATGCGGCACGATCTTTTTTGCGTGGAAAAATACCGAGTATATACCTGAAGGTATACTTCACTACAATTTATAGACTCTTCGCTATACAAGTGAAGGTTAATAAATCTCTCCCTGGAAAAACAATATGGTGCAATCATTTTATTCACATATATTGTGAAAAATATCACCTAAATTAAAATCTGAACCTAAATATTTCCGACTTTTCACACAAATATCTTATTTTCCGTACAAATATCTAATATCTAATTAAGCTCTCGAGATATTAAGTGACATTCTATCTCAAAATGCATTTCGCTTAATGTAAATTATTTATATAATTCAGCTAAAAATATAATATATCGCACTATATATGTATATATATAAAACACTCGCATATAATGTGTGTGTAAAATGAAATAATCAAATCAATGAAATCACCAAATCAATACGGAAAAAAGACCTCTTATTCATCAAGATAAAGTTAGTTCAAGGTTGTACCTGATTTAATTCAACCTGACATAAAAGGTCGACCAACCGCAAGTACTAAAAGACATACGCATTAGCAGCGTGGCATTTTGTTTAGTACCGCATGAAATACGAGTACAACATGTATATGTATACACAACATGCGCACATATATTGCAATCTGGACAGATTTTATGAGCGTGAATTTTTCGCCCGAGAAAATACCTTTTCGTTCGTTACCTAAGCTTAAAGCTCTGTTCTCGTACGAATTATTTTAAGCCTGTTTCGCTGAGCAGCTCTTCTTATCACAATCGCAAGAACGAACAGCTATTTAACATACATCTACTTTCGCGGATGTGGGTAGGTAGATAGGTCACGAGAGGTATACGCGGGTGGCCCTCGCGTGATTATGACGTAGGAGTTTATATGCACATCGAAATCATATCGGTTACCATCCAGCAACTGCGCAGATCGAGCTTCCGTTACCAGACTACTACTCACAATCAGACACCTACCTCATTTTGCTGTAGGTAATACTTGGGTAATACTTTCTAAAACATACACACCGTAGGCACTCCACTTAGGAGTTCACAAGAGTTATTCAGAATTAATTTCTTAATATCGCTATAATTTCGCTGGATTAAATCTCTGGAGCAATATAACAGAATCACGCAAAATTAAAATATATATGTTTCCAAGTCGCGCTTTAAATCTTTTTTTTTTTTTTTAAGTACACGGAAAAAAATATTAGCTACCATAGCTAATAAATTTTAGATGTCCCTATATTACACCTGAAATTTAATTACCATGCCCAAATTTCAGCTATAGTAACTAATATTTTTAACTATAATTTAACGAGGAATTCCCTGTTAAACTGTAGCTTAAAAATATTAGTTACCATAGCTAAAATTTAGGCATAACTAAATTTTAGAATAATACAGGGATACTTAAAATTTAGCTATGATAGCTAATATTTTTTTTCGTGTGTGAATTTAAAACGAGTTAGAAAAATAAGCTTTTGTAAATTAAATATTATACATTAAACACACGATAAAATTTCTGGAATCTTGTGCTAGTTTTAAATACACAGAAGGAATTCTCGAATTTTTGTCAGACTGGCAAATTTGCAAACTGACCGGTTTCGAACTGGCGAGAATTTTTGCGCGTAACTGCAAATCGCTGTCGACGATTAAATTTCGCGATTCCTGACTCATACGTGGATATATATACGACTTTGGACTAAAAAGACTCGGCTTTCAATGGAAATTTCCTCGTTGCGCCGTACCGTGCCGCGTCCGCGTCGCTGAACGCCTATCGATCGATCCATACCACTGTGTAACGGAAAGCACGCGACGACCTAACATCTGCCGCTCTCTGTTTCGCAGCTCTAAAGTAATAGCGGCTTTAAATGGAGAGTCTGTGTTACGAGCCATTGACATGTTAAACGCCAATGTATAACATCGGATTACCGATGACGTTGCCGCAAGGCAACGTAAGATCCGAAGAAACGCTATTATGATCGAGAGATCTGTATCTACTTTTGCGCGTTTCAATTATTTTACCTCATCAATCCTACCCGCTTCTACCTTTTCGTTACTCATTAGTAAATTGAAGATTAATATGTCAAAATTTAGAAAGTTATTTGTAATCAAGTACGATTAATCAATCATTGGAGTTAAAAGTGTCGCTGCTACTTTTCTACAACTTTATACAAACACATTGGTTTGCTTTTCTATAAAAGAGGCAGGTATTAATGTTTCGCAGCTCGCAATTTTCTCTTTAGCTCTAATTTGCGTTTGTATGAATATCAAAAAGATCGCTCAAGCGATGGAGTGGCTGAACGGGTTAGAACTTAGGTTGCTCGATCAATACAAGGCGCTCCAGCTACGACCGCGAAACTAGACATCTAAAGGTAAAGGGAGAGAGGAAACGTGTTAGGAACAAGGGAGGATGCAAAAAAAAAGCGGATAACGCGATATTATAAAATAGAGGAGTAATTTAAAAACGTGTGTGATGTTAACACTCCGCTGACAAAGTAAAGACACGTGATTGAAAAATTATGGTCCAATAAAAGAAATGAAAAGATCTATATTTAAAACCTTGCGTTAAGTGCATAAAACACGCGATCGACGGCAAAATTATAATCTTAAAATATGTAGATTGTATGCAATGTTTTTCTAAAAATAATCTTCGTTTCTCTCACTCTGTGTTAACAACACAATTCACCAAATGTACTTAATGTACAAATGTATTCATACTGGATATGATAGAAGCACGTTATCTGTCTTGCAAATAAGGCGTATAATAAATCAGATATCAAGTTAGTTTACTTAGCATATTTTTCGCTTATTTAGCGATCCTTACGTATGACTTCTGTCATATGTTTATGTATACTCGTATTCTTCGTACACTACAGAAATTGTAGTCTAGATCTTCGAAGAAGAACATTAAAATTTGCAGAAAAGATGCATGCTATGCCAAAAATGTGCCAATATGCAAAATTTTCTATACGCGATTCAGGGACAAAAGCTCGACCGAATAATGAGTAAAAATATAAATATCTGTCTCGTAGTCGACTGTTTGCCTCTTCCTTTGTTAAATCGAGATCTCGACAGATCTAAATTTGCAAATGGAAATAAAAGTGGAAATTTCACGCCCACTCTCTTTGTTTCTCAGAAAGATATTTCAAAAGATATCCTCCAGTGACTCTTTCGTCTTATTCAACACTTTCGCGGGAATATTATAATGTTCAACACAATATTAAGTATCTATATAACGAAAATTATATATTGATTAAAATATGTATCTAAAATATCTATATAAGAAAAATTACACATATGAATAATTTTGTTAAAGCGATATTTGCGTGTGTACATTTTAGGTGCCTTCCTCATTCCTTTTTTCGTGATGCTCATCTTAGAGGGCGTACCCCTCTTCCTGATCGAGCTGGGTCTCGGACAACGTATGCGACAGGGTGCCCTGGGCGTTTGGAACACTATACATCCTTGGTTAGGAGGTATAGGAATCGCGTCGTGCATAGTTACGTTTTTCGTTGCGCTTTACTACAACGTAATTATTACTTGGTGCTTCTTCTACCTCTTCAATTCGCTCGAGGTAAGCAGATCGATAACGTTCGTAGCGGCGATTGACGCCACGGTAATCTGCGTCGAGACGTCTTAAGTAACTCTCCCCTTCACCCTCTATCCCAGTTTAGGCTCTTGAATAGGTAATATAAAATTTATGCAATAGATAAGCGTGTCGCGCTTATAATTATACAAGAGTGAAATCTATCAATATTTTTAATAAAAATTGTATTTTTATTAAAGATATATTAGACAGAAACTAAACTATAAGAAAAATAAGAAATTATTTTAATTGCAAGCAATTAAAAAAATTAATGTCTTGGATACAAACTTGGATACAGTAGTATCATTTGAAATAAATGCGACAGTCAAAATAAAATGTTGTCCTCGACTACAGTTACCGATGGTGTCGCTGTAATATTGTCCACATATTTGCAAAATATTAATAATAACGTTTATCTTTTTTTTTATGTTTCAATTAGGCTGTCACGATCAAATTCGGTGTAAGTACCCGTCTCTTCTAAACAATGAGTAATACAGCATCGTTTTGCCTAGCTATTGGATATTGTATGAGTTGCATAAATTATAGCATGCATGCAAATTTCATCATGTGATGCTCTCAGTTCCGCACTCAAAAAGTGCCGCTTCAGCTTTTACAGCGCAATAACGGTATGCTCGTTAAAGCATCTATTGATAATCTATTTGCATATTCTGACGCAACTAGGAACCACTGCCGTGGGCGAAATGCCCGGAATTGGACGGGAAACCGGTCGAGGAATGTGCCAGGAGTTCGGAGACCGCATATTTTTGGTACAGGACTACCTTAGACGCGGCACCGTCGATCGACGACGGTCAAGGACTCAAATGGTGGATTGTGCTTTGCCTCTTGCTCAGCTGGGTCGTCGTTTTCTTCATCGTCATGAAGGGCATACAGTCGTCCGGCAAAGTAAGATCGTGTCGCACTCAGAATTGAGTAATCTTAATCGCGCGATGAAGAAATCGGCCTCGATACATTCTTTCAGTATCGCAGATACTGAATGTCATTCTTTAAATATCATTTCTCTTCTAGGTAGTATACTTTACGTCCATGTTCCCGTATCTCGTACTGACTATCTTTTTCATTCGCGGGATAACATTGAGAGGTGCAAGCGCCGGATTGGCGCACATGTACACACCAAAGGTGACGATCGATTCTGTTCCGGCATCATCGAGGCGAGTGGTACAAAAGGCCACGGATATTAGATATGACATTTACATTATTCGTTCAAGGTTGAGAAACTATTGGAGCCCACGGTCTGGCTTGACGCGGCGACCCAGGTCTTCTATAGCTTCGGGCTGGCGTTTGGTTCCCTGATCGCGTTCGGCAGCTACAACACCCCGAACAACAACTGCGTGAGGGACGTGATCCTGGTGAGCGTGTGCAACGCGTTTACTGCCATTTACGCGAGCGTTGTCATTTTCGCCATTTTGGGGTTCAAGGCAATGTCAAACGTGGAGAAGTGCGTCGTCAGGTAATGCGACCGCAAGCGCGGCCATCGTTTCTAAATTCGCCATCGCGAAGAGAGTAGTGAGAAAAATCGTCCACGGCTGCGGAGATGTAAACTGTCTTTAAACGGCCGAATGATAACTGTTGCTGCTTGTTCGAGAGATGCGTCGTCGCTCTTTTAACAGTGTTACGCTATTAATGTATAACATAGAAGTTACATTAACAGAAGTCTTTTAATTAAATCAAGTTGTGAAAATCAATCCCATTATTAACGTATAACAATTCACGTTGGTGGATGCTATTTTATGCTGAATTAAATTGCAAAACTCCGATCACATACATATATTATTATAATGCACGTAGATTTACATTATCATCACAATTTAATTTAATTAAATGGTAAACGTCAGACGGTTGAGCATTTAGAAGTGGGAGGGATTGAATCATAATGGGACGGGATATGCTAATCGCTGATGTGGCGAACAACATGAGGGACATAGAAGATATATGTTAAATCGCTTTTATTTTAGCGCGAAGGAAACCCTGGTGGGTAATGGGCTGTTGAATTCTTCGACTTCGTTCAACCTCGAGGACTACGAACTCTTTATGAAGGACTTCAATTCTTCGGAAATGAAAAACTTCACGATGAAATCATGCAGTCTCAGCAATGAGTTGGACAACGTGAGCAATGCATGACAAATGAATTTATCGAGAGCGTACGATTAATGAAATGATTAAATGATAATCGTTTTCAGGCTGCCGAAGGTACTGGATTGGCTTTCATCGTGTTTACACAGGCGATCGTGGAATTACCGGGTGCGCCGTTTTGGTCCTGCATTTTCTTTCTGATGCTTCTGGCCCTCGGTCTGGGCTCACAAATTGGAATACTCGAAGGCATGCTTTGCGTAATCTTCGACATAGATCTCTTCAAAAGAATAAAGAAGCAATATATGACGGGTGAGAGCCATTGTTGATCTATCGATTCACCATCTATCGGTATCGTCCAGAAAATGATAAATATGTAAAACTATCTGCTTTAATAATTGAATTTGCGGATTTAGGAGTTGTCTGTGTCGTTTGCTTTTTCGTGGGGCTGATCTTCTGCACCGGTGCTGGGGAGTACTGGTTGAAAATGTTTGACAGCTTCGCCGGTACCATCGGCCTCGTTATGGTCGCCCTGATGGAAATGATCTCCGTGGTCTTTATATACGGTCACGAAAAGTAAGTTGAATTTCCGCACTTCTTTTCGTCCAACGAGACGGTCGATCTATTTAACAATCGCTCAAATACTGCGCAGATTCACGAAGGACATCGAGGAGATGACAGGATACAGACCGGGAATTTATTGGCAAGTCACGTGGCGATTTCTCGCTCCCATAATAATGGTTTGCATTCTCATATCAAGCATCGCCTCCATGTTTATCAAGAAACCGCAATACTCGGCATGGAATGCAACATTGGTAAGCGATCATATATAGATCACAAAAAAAAGATATATAATTATATGTTATATATATCTCTTTATTTATCGTACCTTTCATTTACTTTCTATTTACCGTATTATCGTAATAATATCTCTTCGTATTTTGTTTTTAGGGTGTGACAGAACCCACGAGTTATCCCAGCTGGGTACTGGGCATCGCGGCCGCCATAATTTTCGCGGGTATCGCGCCGATTCCGATCGTTTTCCTCTTGCGACGATTCCAGTGCGTGAAACTCGACGTGGATATCCATCAAGGCAGTATTCGTCGTATCGACACCACCGTTTCCACCAAGGAAATGATGGGCGACGTTGACGTGAGTAGAGCTTGTCATTACAATCGTAGCAATCGTGTGTTTTTTATACGTAGAAATCTAATGAGTTATGATCGTTGAAAATTGTATAGTAAAGGGAGCCGTGAGGAAAAATGTTTCCCGCGAAGATAGCGTTGTGGCTTGTAATCGTTCGTGATGGAATGTGTGTAAAATTCGTGACAAACAGTCCACTACAACTGGACGTGTGTCGAAGATAAACGCACGTTGTCCATTTTCCTTTCGAGATAATTGTTTTGGACGCAAGTAGTTGTGCCTTCCCTATAAAATAACTGTTTCGACCGAGTAGCGTTGTTTCCCCTATCCGAGATAGTTTGTCTATTAAACGGTGTAGCGGCTTAATTAGCGCACCACGGGCTGACGAGTATTTCATGTCTATTCAATCGCAATACAGCCAGCCTTGCGCAATTAAACGGACTCGTAAAAAAAATGAGATGTCGATCCCGTAATTCCTTATGGCGCAAGTGGTTTCTCATGGTGAGCCAATTAAGCGTATCACGCGAGGTGTCTAGGTAACTCACATTTGAACGTACGATCTGCAGTTGTAGGTAAGCATCTCCATTCTCTGTCTGTGGTAACGTCGATTACTCGATATCCCCGTAGCTACGTTATACACGTGAGTTCGCAGTGTCAACTTTTGAGAATGCATCCTCATGAATGTTACTTTTAGCGCATTCATCGTCACACGTACACGATGTTAGCGTGCATCGCAGACAGGAACATTACGGAACATTACGCGGCTCTAATATTGTTCTGTATTCTTTACCACGCGACAAGTCATCACTCTCACCGAGTTTAACGTCGCGATTAATTAATACTCTGCACGATCGAATAATGAAAGAAAACCGTACCGATACAAATTTAATATAACACACTTCATGGCGAAATATCATCAGCATCGATAGAATGCATGACTTTCTAATCTTATAACGTAAGTGAACATTTGATATAGAGAATTATAATGGTAACAGTATGAAAAATCTTTTTCAAACAGAATTATTTTATACAAAAAACGCGATATAACGTCACGATATAAAATATTCTAAACTTAAATCATATTTTTGAGCGTCTATTTCTAAATTTAATTGTATTCAAATTCTATTTTTATGGTATATTTAATACAAATTCGTACTGTACCAGAATCTAAATCAACGAAATTTCGCATAATCGGCATAGACTGCAGAAATTAACTTTGCATATTGAACATGATAAAATTATATCAGAGAGATCGTCATAAAAAATTATGAGATATAAATTTGTATAGACTCCATTAATGCAATGAATCAGCATGCTTGCTTTCGGTAAGTATGTGTACCGAGAAGTTTGACTTAATCAGCATGTCAAACTCCACAAAACTTTCATCCATTTCATCAAGATTCACGTTATGCTTCACCAGGAATGAAGAAACACTCATGTATGCGTAGGACAATTGATTGGTTGAGAATTAAAAGTGGTCTGCTAATTATTAAATTGCGTGATTATTACAAGTTCTTGTAATAATCAACCAGCCTTTCTCACGCTATGCGGGAATAAAAAATAGCAAATAACTTAAAAGCACAAGTTATTTATGAGTCTTCGATCATGAGTTAAAAATTTGTAACTTTTGAGAGACGAGAGTTCATAAATAGCGTTGTGTTTAGAAATATGTGCTACGTAGGCGCGAATGGAAATTGAACAGACGTCTATTCAAAGACATAGATCACTTACGATACTGAACCTTTCGATTTTTTTCTCGAAGCTACGATCACATACACCTCAACAGTAGAAATTAACGTAACTCCTATTTTCAATTGCAGTTGCCAGAGATAACTCTACAAACTGTGATCGAAAAGAGGAGTTATTTTGATGCTCTATTCTTGCTCCGAAAGTCAAGACCGTGGCTTCGTCTACTTCTTTTAGCTATAGCCTTAGCTCGCACAGTTCTATAAATACCTAATATCATTAATTCCTTAATTTTCAGCTTGATGAATATCACGACCGGCTGGAGGACTTCCCGGAAGAGGACGAGGACATTAATAGCGACGACGATACCAATACTGCACCGGCCATGAGCAAACTCGCCAAGAAGGCAATGCAGGGTAGGGCTTTTAAAATGGAAGTAATGAACTATTAAGAGCGCATAATATCGGCGTGACTCGTATCATTTGTTTGCGGGCTAAAGATACCGGCAATGATTATATACATATATAAAGACTAACTATGGTTTACGTTAAATTATATAATCGAAGTGTTTGCGAGATAAACCCGCTCACTTAACACTTGTTATCATACAAAAAAGTATACACATAGATATTTACGATAATTAATTTGTGAACACTTGCGGGAAATTACATTTCAATAGAGAATAATCTGTATATTATAAGCGGGAGCAAATTTTCGACAAGAGATTAAATTTTTTCACTTTAAATCTTTAACTTTGAAATTTCCACACGTTTGGTCTTTATATATACTACAGTCATTGATGCGTCGGAACCGTGCGTCCTTAAGATGGAATTATATTGAGCAAACAAACAACGAACGAACGTGTAGCGCGAATGCTCAAATTTACTTAAAACCTTCTTTGATGTACCACGATGACGAGCGAATCGGACCGGACGCAAGTGGAGCATTAACGAAGTGTTGCGCTTGCGTCCGATATGATTTATACATCCGGAAAAATTTAACGACGAAAATTCGCGTTCGTAGTTCGTTTGCTCGAAAAGTAGGGTGTGTCGACCCCGATCTTTTCGTATAATATGTAAACTTTAGATAGATATAGGGTGAATTCGCTACTCAATCATAGGGTGAAATCGAGCTCAATCTATCGGATCGAGGCCGCCCTTAGGAGCAATATGTAATACGAGATAAGTTTTAGGGAGGTGTAGCGCGAGAGCGACCAATTGCGCCGCGACGACTTTACCGTCGTTTAAACGCGCTTCCGGGTAAAATCGCGAATCACCAGACGGAATACGGTAGCTGCATATAGCGAGCAAGAAATAGCGACGTGAGAATATAGAGCGTTCTGGCTTTTTAGTATCGCGTGATGCGGAGGCGATCTGACGCGGGATCGTTGAATTCGTCCGAGTCAATTTCGATTTTTAATTGAACACGGCGCGATTAATTTCTTTTTTTTTTCCTTCTTATTAGAACGGTAGTTTGATCTTTCCAATGAGAGAAACGTCGGAAAGACTAGACAATAAAATTGAACGTAGTCGAGTTGTTAGCCAAATATAGACGGTTTGTTTACTGCTCTCTACAGAATCCCGAATGAAATGCTTTTGGCTCCTCCGAGGTTCTACCTTTCGCGTATCATTGCAGCCCAGACATGATCGACCTTGGCTTCAAAAATGTTCCAAAAGAGATAGGTCTCAGATACTAAACGGATTAATGCTATTTCTTTTATTTCATTACCTAAGTATTTTTGCTTAGTAAAGTACTTTTGAGTTACAAAGTGACTTTCTACGGAAAAGAAGAGAAACCAAAGAGATTAAACCGTATGTTTATTATATTGAAAAAAACATTTATATTATAAATCTATAATACGTTTTCGAACTTTCGGAAACGCATAATACATAATACATATACACATATTTTTATATATATATATATTTGGTTTTAAAAAGTTAATTAGTTTAATATTTCATAAAGATTGAAAGATTATTTTCGAAACACGATGGAAACACGGTCGATCAGATTTGCATTATTCAATCAGCAAACAAATTATGTATTATAAATAATATTATGTAAACGAATCACGTCAAGTACGGGTTAATAATACTTTTAATTAGTAATTAGATTATGTTCCACGAGAAAGTATTATAATTATCCAAACAGGCTCTAAAGTTGGCTAGATTGTTATTTTTAAATTTCACTCGTCATCAGTTGTGACGAGGGGGAGTATCGTTAAGTTAACAATTAAAAAGCCTTCATATTTATAGCCTGACGCGTTCCTTTACTATTAATTTCGCCAGAAAAAAAAACGAGTATTCATGGCGTCACGCGGTGCCATTATACAAACGTGACATTTCGATAAAATATATTACCGGTGCAGAATATATTGATATAGATATATTAAACTGGTATCGTGTTGTGTACGAGGTATCTCGCGCTCTCTTTGCGCGAATAATAAATACGGGAGACCTCCGCTATTCCAAGATAGATTTCTCTTTCGTGAAGTAGCCCACTCGCCGGGCGTTGTTTGGCTGGTCCAGCTATTTTGGATACGGAAATACTGCGTACCGATTCCGCGTTTTAGGATATATAATCAAGGAGTGATCGGTATGCCAAGTTCCATCTCCTAAGTTCTCGTGAGACAATGTGAATTTCGAATAACCGTAATGTCAATAATAAAGAGACTGCGATCCGCGCGGGAATCGCATTTGCTGTGCAAACTTCGCGAAATATTCTTTCGTGGTATGTACGTTACGATTTAAGCTCGAAACGTCATTGTGATCATCCTCTGTCCTATTTATATTGTACATATTTTAAACCGAGATCAATTAACTGGACGAATCAGTGAGAGAAACGTGTACAATATCACGATTAATTCGCGAACACTGATAGAATGGAGATTAAAGGTCGGTGCTGTAAAAGCGAGGGCGTCGAAAAGCGCTCGCATTGCAAGGAAAGTAACAACGGTATGTAAAATAGGAACCCTAGAAGCGAGAGATTATTATTATTATTATTATTATTATATTAATGACATTACGAATTCGATGAAAACGTAACGCGTGTGTGCCATTGTAAATAATAACTTGGCGTTTATATGCCAATCGCATCTAAATTAATACCTCGTAAAGTACCTATTTTTTGAATCGCTTAGGAATAGTGTGACGAAATATCGTACCTACTTACTTTCTTCCCTTTTTTCTACGTGTAAAAGCGTATGCTCTTTTTCTTCGTGCATGAGAGACACAAACTTTTAGAAGCTAGTCGTCTAAACGTGGACGTATGTAAGTAGACAATGTGCGAAACGTTTCCTCCTTCGATATATGAGTTTTACGATAAGCAATAGCCGTTCCGAAGGAGTTGACGAGATAACGTCGACTTAATGTAAAACACGTGACGCAGCAGAAGCACATTTTTTTTCTCAAAAACCATTATTCCACCTTCCGCATTTACACATTTCCGTTTACATATTACATTTACATTTAAAAGAAGTCATACAGCGAAGTTATACTATGTCTAATTTTACTTTTTACATTAAATTTTAGACATTTCTCTAAAAATCGCTTATTAAAATAATATTTTCCTTACTTTATCGAGAAGAAACTTGGAAATATGTATTTACTGTACAAGTATATCCTGCATACATCTCGATCAATTTCAAATTGCAAAATGCTGCCTAGCGCATCATAATCTATTTTGCAAAATTTATCGCACTCATTTTTGCCATTCTGTGAGCGATTGTTTACTTCTTTAAAATTGACACGCGAGCTATTCGAATATACAAAAGGAAATGATAATTCTACCGTATATTTATAGTAAACGCATATTATAAGACAACAATCACATAATCCTTCATGACGCTAAGACGAATTAAATATTCTACGATAACTCTTTCCTTTCTTCTGCGTCAATATTTTTACGCAGAAAACGAGGAGAGAGAACTCTAATAACGTGACACCCTAAATGATCCTTCGATTTGACTATCATTGAATGAATCGTTGAGAAAGATGTAGAGCTTTCTCATTTCTTTTGTCGGAACGCAAGAGAGAAAGAGAGATTAAAATGCTCCGATTTTTCCTGTAACGAAGCTTTGTTCAAGTCAATAATAGGATCAAAAGATCATCTAAAGATGTTACATTATTAACATTAATTTCGAACGCAATATTAATTCGACTATTATTCCAAGTATTTTTAGAAATAAAACTCAAGTTCGCGTTAACATCAGCTCGCGTGTATTCAAAAAGTTTTTATCTTGCAGAATTTCCGTGATTTCGCTCGATAAATGTGATGGAATCTCTCTGCTTTCAGAAAAGCACGAAGATTTGGTTTTATATAGCACGCATACAAGAATGTATTTATTATTGAAAGATTGGATGAAATTTTCATTCCTTTTAATTTATTTTAAGTTTATCATATTCAAGAAAACACGAACTAATTAATATAAAAAAGTGACGATGACACTTAAATAATTTCTCTATCCGAACGAATTTAAATAATAAATAACTGAAATGTTTATTGTATTCATGAAATGTAATTTAATTATAGAATATAATTAATTATTAAAAATATGATTAATTTTATCGCAAACATATGAGTATTGTTAGAAAATAAATAGGTGAAAGGGAGCAGATGCTTTCTCGTTACAAAAGAACATGACGAATTATCTCTCTCGAACTTTTTGTTCTTTCTATATGAAAAGAGATATTGTATATCTCTACTGCTTCCAAAAATCGAGAGATTGTTTCATTTTGAAAAAATAAACAGTATTTATAAAGTCTCAGAGCTGTAACTTTGAATCAAAAAGATTGATGCTTATGTTAATCCTTAATAAATAATATTTATTATAACTCACGCTCACATATGTGGAGTCTCTCAGACCCCAAAATTCGAACTTTGCTTTCTAGCTTTTGTTTATGTTAAAAAAAATAAACAATTAAAAAGATATTAATTTAAAAATGCAATAATTATTTTTCTCTTCTTTTCTTGTCTTCCTAGATAACTTAGATAATATAAATATATATCAATAAAAGCAATTATCAATAAAAGCAATTATGTTTCAAAAAGAATTGTTCGAAAAAGAAATATAAAAAAAAGCAAAATCTATGTGTAAGATCTCACATTACTTCTCGTCGACTTTTTCCATGTCACCAGATAAAAGTTGAAGAGTATTCGCAATATCGTGCAACATTCCTATTTTCAAATCGGTTACACGTATATTTGTAAATTTCTTAAAATCAACATTTATCAATTAAAGAATTTGAATACAAATTGCCCTTTTGGCCTATCTTCTTATCGAGTAAAACAAAGAAAATTAAATGGCACCGTTGAGCACAGAGAACACGCTTAATCTCTTCGTTTCAATATTTCTGTATTTAGAGTTTCGTTTAAACGTTTGTGTATCCGATGCGCTCGGTAATTCCTCGAAGTGATATGTACATATAGTTATATAAACGACATAATTAATGTTGGATAGTTCTTAGGCGCTGCTAAAGTTCAATTCAGTCACTCGGGAAAGAAATTTCTCTCCCAGGGGAAAATTTCTTAAGTTATGCGTAAATATTAAGAAAATAAAAAAAAGCGAGTATTATATATTTTCGTTCTTTAGGTTTATACGATTCATAATGGTAATTATTTTAGTGCAAAGAAATCAATTTTCGATAGTGAGCGAGTACTTCCGATTGTATTTTATTGCTCGACACAATACGTAAGTTTTTAATAGCGTGAATGTTCAAATCATAAGCTGTCCTTGAATTTGAACATTGTCGCCATACCTTTAGCGACTGAAACTTAGATATTTACTATGTACACAGTGTATACAAGATTCAGAGCGTTTAAATAAAAGCTTATTTATTGCCGAAAATATATTCTCTTTTAGCGTGTTTATTATAATATTTTTAAAGAAATGTTTTATAAGGTTTGATTTAAGCTTTCGATTCGTATATATTATTTAGAATTATATAAGAGTTGAATACGATTTTACAAAAATTTCACCTGAAAAACAATTACGAATTGATACCTTTATTTTGCTTAATCTTTCAACACTTTAAATTCCCTATGTGTGCGCGTTTCCTGCATTTATCATACATAAACACATACGTATATATATAAATATAAACATATATATATATATATATATATTGTATTTATTTTGCATTCTCTGTATTTATCATATTTTAAAAAAGACAACTTTAATATAATATGTAGATACAAAGTTACCATTCGTATTTTTTCATTAGATTTTACACGTACACTCATTGACAAAAAAATTTAAGCATCTAGAAAAATACATCCAATTTGGAATGCAACGAAATTTGGTATGCAATTACGTCGCGGGAAGATATGCAAACGATTTCAGTTTGAATGATCATGCAAGAACGCTCATCAAAGTGCACGATTATCATTACTGACGTACTATTGATGCCGTACATAACATTTTTCTTGCATGTGTTTTTTTGAGTGCTTAAATTTTTTTGTCAAAGAGTGTACACGTGTAAACACAGTAACCTTGATAATCGCTGCGATACCATATTCAGTACGATAGTGTCGTTGTTTCTGATGTGTAGTGATATCATTGAGTTCTCCCACGCAACATTTACGGCAAAATCTTATCTGTTATAATAGATTACCAAGTCACAAACGTTGTCTATTTAGTAGAATGCACTAGAGTGCTGCACGGTGTGCAGCAAGTTTCGTAGTTAAGTTTTTTTTAAACAATTTTACAAATGGATGTTGGTCGAGATAAAAGATTCGATAACACATTTCATTCAGAGAATGTGAGTGCGAATAATCTTAAAGTGAAGAATGCCAATACAATTTGCGTAAATAAAACGGAAAGTTATCGTAACGAAACAACGCGGCAAAAATCGGAATTTCACGTTAAATATCGCGATCGCGTTTATAATATACAAAGTTTCTTGGGAGTACATCCAGGGGGAAAAAATACGCTTATACGTTTTAAGGATCAAATCCTAGATGGTGAGTTAACGAAATATCCTCATTCCAAATCTGCCTACTATCTTCTCGAAGAATTTGCTGTTCAACATCAAGAGAGATATAACGAATGCGAAGTGAGTGATATATAAATATCGATATATGAGAAATAATCAATCGATGACATCCATAGTCATATTATATAAAAAAAATGTTCTTATTTAAAATATCTTTATTTAAACTATCCTTATTTAAAAAAATATTCTTAATATTGTAAAAATATTCTTAATAATCTCAGAAAGACACGTAAGTTTGAAGAAAAACAACCTCGTGTTCCAATCTTGAAAAATTTTGTATGTGTATATTGGTGTTAAAAAATAGCTGCAGTTGTAAAAATAGCATATTATGATAAAGACATTACAAGCGTCAAAAATAAACTGACGGCGTTCTGTTTCATCGCACATTAAATGATTTGTTCATAACGTGTCAGGTTTATCTAGAAAGATTAGCACACCTACAACATCTGTTATATAAAATATTTATCTTTACGTTTATCTCGTTTTTACGACGTTTTCACGATGTGTAAGTAAAAAAAAAATTTACAAATAAACTGTCGCGGTAAACGTAAAGGTCTACGTTTTACATAATCGTTCTTTTACGATATTTATTTATGGTAAATTGAAAATATAGAATGATATAGAAAAAAGTTAGTTGTCAAACAAATAAATAATGCATTAAGAAAAAAAATATTATTATTGATGAAATCTTGTCTCTTTCATCTCAGGACTTAGTTAATTGGGATGCGCCGATATTGCGGCAAGTGGGCCTTATGGGCGATCGGTATTGGGAATGGGTAAACCTGCCAGTAAACCGACCCATTCGATTTTTTCAATCGGACATTTTAGAATTATTATCGATCACGCCGTGGTACACCGTACCGATCGTCTGGTTTCCCATAGCTACATATTTCTTTTACATGGGATGTCTTCCAAATATTTCGACAAACATCGGTAATTCGTGTGTATCATACATATGATTTACATTCGAATTAAACATTTGTGATGTAGTGAAAAGTATAGCAAGTATGAAAATTTAAATCGATTTGTAATCGATATAATCGTAAAGTTACTGCATATTTTAGTGATTACGTTGCAAAGGATTTTATCGTCATTCGTTTTGGGGATATTTATCTGGACCATTATGGAATATTTCGTACATCAAAAAATATTTCACTTAAAACCACCGCATAATTCGAGGTTACTGATTACTTTACATTTCCTATTTCATGGGAATCATCATAAGGTACGATCCAGAGCTTTAATTGATATTTTAAATTAAATGTATTTTAAATATTCGTTGAATGTATATGCGTGTGTAAAAAAAAAGCTATATCAATAGGCACCATTGGATAAACGAAGACTGGTGTTTCCACCGACATTCAGTTTAATCGTAGCAGCGATTGTTTGGCAAATTTATCAAGCCATATTTCCTTTGGCAATAGTTAATCTTGTCGCCGCTGGTACTATAACGGGTATGCTATTTATAAATCTTTCGATATATATATTTCATATCAAGATTAATTATTTCCATAGTTCAAATGTGTTACAGGTTCGTATATAACTGCAATTTTAACTTATTTATTTATTTTATAGGCTATTTATGTTATGATCTAATGCACTATTACTTGCATAATGGAGCACCGAAAGCCGAATCCTATTTCTATACAATGAAAAGAAGACACAATTATCATCACTTTTTACATCATAATCAAGGTAACGGATGGGAGAATTACTATCGGAGAGAATATATAGAGGACTAATTATTTTATTATTCGCAGGATTTGGAGTTACGAGTGAATTGTGGGATCGATTACTCAAAACGGATCTAAGTTTGCGGAAATTAGACGAACCATTAGAATGGTAAAACAACAGTGAAGAAAAAAGATGTACCAGCGTTTATATTTATTGATAGTATTCTTCTTTTAAAATATATTTATCGCATAAATAATAATTCGTTATTAATATAATCACAACTGTAATTGCAATAAGTACAGATTGTACTCCTTGTAAATAATTAAGTATAACTCTGTGTAAATTTCACCATAGTTTCAGTCCCATAGAGATTTAAGTACGTAAATTCTTAAGAGAGATTCAATAGCTTTATAACATATGCATTAATGACTAAATGCGCGTACGGAGCAAATCTTTCAAAAAATGACAATCTAATTTACTAATAAAGCAAAATATTGAGAAATTTTCTTGTATTTAGATAATTTTTCCTTTGCATTTATTTGATAATAAATGTTAAACGGCTTTGTACCAGCAAAGTTATTGATATCTTAAGTACATAATCCATGATATATCCATGGCTATAAGTCCATTTGTCTCGTTTCAAGTCTAATATCACAAATATGTTCGAAGTTAACAGAAAAGTACATATTGTGCCATATATATATATATATATATATATATATATATATATATATATATATATATATATATATATATAATTACTGAGATCTCAAAGTACATCTGCATTGTAGCATTTAGCCGTTATGAAATAAATTATACCTGAGTACAACACACAACACACATTAACATAAGCGACCCTCATATAGCAACCCATTAAAGATTTGTGTCCGTATAATTCCATAACACTCTTAAACAAGCATCACTGTGCTTCCGCCTTGACAGTTTTCCTACCCATACTTAATTGCGAAAATGTACTTTTATTAGCGGGAGGATTCAACTTAGACGATAGATATATAAATGCCTCAAATAAGCTAGATCTATCCATGACGTTCACTTCATAATGTTTAATCTTTTCTCTAGTGCACCAATTAGTCGCTTTGCTCGCAGTATTCTCTAAGTTATTCAACACGGCATCGGTTTTCGTTCGATTACCGATCACAATCACAATTATTTCCTTCTTATCCTTATTTTTATCAATGTCTTTTTTCAAAGGGAAGAGAACATCGAGAGATTCAGGCTTACCAGTATCGTACACTAAGACATAGCCATCAGCGAAACCGAGATAGTGTCGTGGAAGTTGCTGATTGTTTACATTGCTCTGTAGAGATTCAAGTCCAGCTGTGTCGTAGAATCTAACCTTCTCCTTTGTGCCCCGATCAGTCTCAATGTTGGCGACATAAATGTCTTCGATTGTAGGATGAATTTCCTGTAATTAATTATTATAGGCAATTATAAATCTATCTACAACTATAAATCGCGGGATACACGCGATGAATCACACGCGGTAACATAACCTAATAAAAATGCACATACCATCTTCGCGTCGATATTTCCGTATATGAGCTGCTCCAATAAAGCCGTCTTCCCAACACCTTTCATCCCGCAAACGACCACCCTCGTAGTCTTTCCCATACCTAAATCTAACGTCTTCGTTAGATACAGGCTTCCTCACGTAGAGATGACATAAGAACTGTCAACTACTTGGCCATACTTGGCTACGTCAGTACGTCTGCGCGTAACGTAGATACGCATGCGCGTGGGAACTATTTACTCGCGTCACTGTTCGCGCGCATGCGTAGTTAGTGTCTAGAAATATCGCAAGAGACCGCGAGTATCGAGTGTCGCGCGCTTTTCCCGCGTTATTTTCCCGCCATAATCATGTACGCGTCGCCTGCCATTGAAGTCGGAAGCGTCGTACAAGATTTTGCGTGCTTATTATTTGTATTCAGGTATTTAGTGCGTGCGTAATTGTAATTAATTGTTCTTGCAAGCGCACGCTTAATTATAATGAATTGTTTTCGCTAGGGAGTGCCACGAAAGACAACGGTGAAATAAGAGAGGAGGAAAAGGCACGCAGCGGCATCAGGCGATGGAAGAGCGATCGTGAGGTGAATAATTTGTTATTTATTAATTATTATTTGTAAAAAATTCAATATGATTCAAATAACATGAAGATAAATACATATTTAGTCGCGGAGTTAGAGATATCGCAAGAGACCGCGAGTATCGAGTGTCGCGCGCTTTTCCCACGTTATTTTCTCGCCATAATCATGTGCGCGTCGCCAGCCATTGAAGTCGGAAGCGTCGTGCATGGTGTCGCGCGCTCATTAATTGTAATCAGGTAATTAGTGAGCGCGTAATCGTAACTAATTGATTTTGCAAGCGCACGCATAATTATAACGAGTTGTTTTCGCTAGGGAGTGCCACGAAAGAAATACCACCTTTCGGTCGCCATGTCTACTGATATCTGCTCCAATAACGCGCGCGACCCGGAATTTAGGAATAAATATATATTTATATATAATTAATATATTATATAATTTTAATATTTATATTAATAATATAAATTTATATTTGCTGTTGGGTTTTGTGGCTAAAAGAGGAGCTTTGTTTCTTTCGTCAGTTTGAAGAACTTGATTGATTGCATTGTAAGAAAGAAGGATCAATGTAGATCATTTTAAATCCGATAAGTTGAAACCACCGTGCATGGAATTTAATAAATACTAGTTAAGTCTTTCCATTAATCTAATGTTCAATAGAATCTTTTAAACAATGCGACATTCTATATAATTCATTCAGTTTTTCTAACAATAGTGTACGTGAAAGTTATAAAAGTTTGAATTATATTTACACAATGCAATTTTAATTTAAAGAAATATGCTTTAAATTATTTTATTGCATAATTAATGTGCAGCACTATATTAACTTGTTTTTGCTTCAAATCGAAGATCATAAGAGAATTGATGTAGATAATGTGTAATTTATATTTGTTCTATTACATCTATTATATATACACTTCAAATATATTACAAATATTATAAATTAATTCATATTTTGTATAGTACAATGGAAGATTCGTATTTACATGGATATGCAATAAAATAAATTGGCAACTTTTAAATATTATAATCACATTTTCATAAATTAAATATTAATAAGAGCGATATGCTTTAGCTCTACAGTAATCTTATTTATAAATAGATTTGATTCTAACGATTATTCAATACCTCCATCTTTAAATAGTTATGTAAATTGTTTAAGCTTTGAATTACACGAGTTTAAAAATTAAAATTATTAATAAATGATATAAAATTTAAATAATATTAATACATTCTTTGGTCTCAAAAATATTTTAGATTTTGACTTGACTCTTACTTCTTAATCATTTTCCATTATTTCACTGCTCTTGTCATCCAAAATAATCGTATTATGCTTTTCTGTCAACAAAATCTCTTGGCTCAGAGCAGGAACTTGTCGAGAAAATTTGCTAGTTGCCCATAAGAATAAATCCAATGTCTGCTCTGTGCATTCTGCTATAAACCTTACAAATGGTCTCACATCTCCGGTATTTGCTAATTGCAAGTTTTCATAATATTTATGACGGTGTTGCTTGTGGATGATAACAGGCGGATATCCTGCTTGCATAAGAATCATGTTCATAAGTAAGCGAGATGTTCTACCATTTCCATCAGCAAATGGATGTATATGTACTAATTTATAATGTGCGAGAGCCGCATATCTACAAAAAAAATTTCTGGATTAAAATTTTGAACAAAATCTTGGAATAAAAATACATGCAAGAGAAAAGATATATAGTAAATGTAAAATAAAAGATCTGTTTACCTTACTGGATGCATTCTGATGGCTTGTTCACTATTTAACCATAATGCAAACTCCTCCATCAAATAATGTATATTGTCTGGGCCTGGAGGTATATGGCCACCAACATACACTTGAGTTCTTCGAAATTCACCACCTTCAACAGGATTCACATGCCCTAGCACGCGCCTATGTATCTCTAATACATCTTTTATAGAAATGGAAACATTACCCTGAAACATTTACATATGAATAATAAATATTAAAATAGTAACAAACAGGATATTTAGATTTTCTCAAAATTATTAGAAACTTACCCATTGACCAAGGTCGAATTTATATATTTCATGGCAACATCTAATCCAAGGATTTCATTGTGTTCATCAATACTCTTTCCATCAACTGCAATGCGTGTCTCGACTATGGCTCTTGTTTGTGCCAGATTTATAGTATTTCCCTCGATTCCAACTGTATGATAAATATGATGAAAATAAGCTTCTTTTTTAGCATGTATTAATGCAACATTGTTATCAGGTATCATGGATAGTGTATTCCTTTTCTCATTCATGCGTCTGAGCATTATTCTGTCAAATTCCTCAACTACACGAGCTGTCCTATGACTGTTTATCAAAGCGCCTTCATGGTTCGGTTCATCAGTTAAAGCACGTATATAAAATTCATTAGCTTTAATTATATTGTTCATCATCAATCATTAGCTTAATTATATTCTGAGTATGTTCTAAAAACTCTCCATAATGATTCAAAACATCTGGATGACAAGGTGCTAGTGCCACAGCATGTTGGAACAATTTTATAGCTTTCTTTTGCTTTCCAGATAATTTCATCTCCAGTGCTAAATGTAAAGACGTCAGGGCCTCTGCTGTCGATGCCACGGTATTCTGAACGAACTTTATCAAGTTCGGTGTTACCCAATGCAAAAGCGACTGTGTTGTCGTCGTAGACATCCATAATACTTTTCGAGGGAAGCGGCACAAACACGTGACGGAATTCATGCTCTGAAAGAAAGGATCGAAATAAACTGCCAAGTCTTCGCAAATATCGCAATAAATATTTTAATCTCACATGTCATGGCAAACATGGTTATAAGAGTATGCAGGTATGTTTATCAACTTTTACTCACCTTCGTAATCGGTGGACAAACCGCGTAGATATTGTGCCAGTAATGCGGCGATGACAGTAACCGCGATTCCCAAAATAAAGACGAAGGAAACGACGAAACGGTTCGGTGTCATATCGTCCGTGGCATCCCTGTGTTTGGCGTTCACGTTAGCAACCTTTGCATAATGCACATATATGTAATTATAAATGCACGTAAATGCCGATAGCATCCTTCTTCGCGGCGATTTTCGACGGATTTATTACACCTGACAGCGAACCGTAACATGCTTGACAATCGTATTGCTCACACACGCTCATGTGATACAACGCGTTGCACTTATCTCCCGTCGACGAGCGACATCGACACTCGAATGTATCCGTGTGGTGTATTCTGATTGGTCGGGACTTGCGCGTTCGGCGAATCGACGATGTCGCCGTTTGAATCGCGCGCGCTTAGTTCGTTCCTCCGTTCCGCCATTCCACCGTCCCGTCATTCCCTCTCTTTCCGGCGTCGCTTCGTGCCACTGCGCATCTCTTCGCATCGCTCCTCGCTGTTATTATATTTTGAAACCTTTCGACGCTTCAATATACAAAACGTCTGCAACGCACAAGTGAAATACTTAAGGTATAACATTTTTCTATTGATATTTAGTGATAATCTTTTCATTCTTCTGCGGATTGGATCGATTCATTATTTCTTGCAACCGTCTCTCCTCCCCCTCCTGCCATCTTTCCCGCGTTTTCTCCCGCGTCGCTCCGTGCCACCGCGTCTCTTCGCGTCTCCTCGCTGTTATAATATTTCGCACAAGTGAAATACTTATGGTATAACATTTTTCTATTGATATTTATTGATAATCTTTTCATTCTTCCGCGGATGGATCGATTAATTAGTTGTATTTCTTGCAACCGGCGTCTCTCCTCCCTCCCCCACCCCCCCGCCGCTATTTTTAATTTTTTAATTTTTATTTTTTACATATTTTTTTTATTGAAAAATGTAAATTATTACTTTGTTTCGCAAAGTAGGCATGCTTTCACTGCTAACACGCGAATAGGTTTGCAAAATCGAAAGATAGTCCTTCGATAATAATATTATAAATCGTGTACACGCACTAATTCGGTTTATTTGAATTATTAAAAAAAAAAAAAAAAATAGTTAGACAAAAATATTTTTATGAATTTTTTGAAAAATCCTGTAAAAGTTTCTATTTTAAAAATATAGTTTTTTTCAAAATTTAGAAAATTATTTAATTATATATCCGCTCATTATTGTATGCATCAAATATAAAATTAAATGTGCATACAATAATAATTTTTTGAATTATTAATTATTTTGGGCGCTGCTACAATTTGAATTCTACGTTTATATTACAGATCAATTTAAGCTGACGTCCCTGACAACCTTAGAGGAGAAGCAGGTCTAGGAGAGGCATCGGGCACCGGCAGAGCAACCGTAGTGTGAGTATTGTTATTTGTATATTAATTATTACAAATCGTGTAC